>JAAEAF010002191.1:0-45881 GCA_011037195.1 Triatoma infestans | reverse complement strand
TGTTAGATGCAGTGGTACTACATAAACGGAATACCAAGTTTGACATTCCGTATAGGTATCACAAACTGTCACTAAGCTTCCGTTCGTGTTAGAAGCAGTGCTACTACATAAACGGTATACGAAGTTTGACATTTCGTTTAGGTATCACAAACTGTCACTAAGCTTCCGTTCGTGTTAGAAGCAGTGGTACTACATAAACGGAATGCCATGTTTGACATTCCGTATAGGTATCACCATCTGTCACTAAGCTTTCGTTCGTGTTAGAACCAGTGTACTACATAAACGGAATACCAAGTTTGACATTTCGTTTACGTATCACAATCTGCCACTAATCTTCCGTTCGACTTAGAAGCAGTGTACTACATAAATGCAATACCAAGTTTGACCTTCCGTTTAGGTATCACAATCTGCTACTAACCTTCCGTTCGTGTTAGAACCAGTGGTACTACATAAACGCAATACCAAGATTGACATTCCGTATAGTTATCACAAACTGTCACTAACCTACCTTTCGTGTTAGAACAAGTGGTACTATATAAACGGAATACCATGTTTGATATTTCGTTTAGGTATCACAATCAGCCACTAACCTTCCGTTCGTGTTAGAAGCATTGTACTACATAAACGGAATACCAAGTTTGACATTCCGTTTAGGTATCACAATCTGCCACTAACCTTCCGTTCGTGTTAGAAGCAGTGGTACTACATAAACGGAATACCAAGTTTGGCATTTCGTTTAGGTATCACAAACTGTCACTAAGCTTCCGTTCGCATTAGATGCAGTGCTACTACATAAACGGAATACCATGTTTGACATTACGTATAGGTATCACAATCTGTCACTAAGCTTCCGTTCGTGTTAAAACCAGTGTACTACATAAAAGGAATACCATGTTTGACATTCCGTATAGGTATCACAATCTGCCACTAACCTTCCGTTCGTGTTAGAAGCAGTGGTACTACATAAACGGAATACCGTGTTTGACATTTCGCTTAAGTATTACAAACTGTCACTAAGCTTCCGTTCGTGTTAGAAGCAGTGGACTACATAAACGGAATACCAAGTTGGCATTTCGTTTAGGTATCACAAACTGTCACTAAGCTTCCGTTCGTGTTACAAGCAGTGGTACTACATAAACGGAATACCAAGTTTGACATTTCGTTTACGTATCACAAACTGTCACTAACCTTCCGTTCGTGTTAGAAGCGGTGGTACTACATAAACGGAATACTAAGTTTGGCATTTCGTATAGGTATCACAATCTGTCACTAAGCTTCCGTTCGTGTTATAACCAGTGTACTACATAAACGGAATACCATGTTTGACATTTCGCTTAAGTATTACAAAATGTCACTAACCTTCCGTTCGTGTTAGAAGCAGTGGTACTACATAAACGGAATACCATGTTTGACATTCCGTATAGGTATCTCAATCTGTCACTAAGCTTCCGTTTGTGTTAGAAGCAGTGTACTACATAAACGGAAAACCATGTTTGACATTCATATAGGTATCACAAACCGTCGTTTACTTCCCTTCGTGTTAGAACAATGGTTACTACATAACGGAATACACAAGTTACATTCCGTTTAGGTATAACAATCTGTAACTAACCTTCCGTTCGGGTTAGAAGCAGTTTACAACATCAACGGAATACCAGTTTTCATTCCGTTTACGTATCACAAATCTGCCATAACCTGCCGTTCGTGTAGATGCAGTGGACTACTTAAACGGAATACCAAGTTGACATTCGTTTAGGTATCACAATCTGCCATACCTTCCGTTCGTGTTAGAAGCAGTGTACTACATAAACGGAATACCAAGTTTGACATTCCTTTTAGGTATCACAATCTGTCACTAACCTTCCGTTCGTGTTAGAAGCAGTGGTACTACATAAACGGAATACCAAGTTTGGCATTTCGTTTAGGTATCACAAACTGTCACTAAGCTTCCGTTCGTGTTAGAAGCAGTGCTACTACATAAACGGAATACGATGTTTGACATTTCGTTTAGGTATCACAATCTGTCACTAAGCTTCCGTTCGTGTTAGAAGCAGTGGTACTACATAAACGGAATGCCATGTTTGACATTCCGTATAGGTATCACAAATCTGCAACTAAGCTTCCGTTTCGTGTTATACAATGTACGACATAAACGGAATCCCATGTTTGGACATTCGCTTAAGTATTACAAACTGTCCACTAACCTTCCGTTCGTGTTAGAAGCAGTGGTACTACATAAACGGAATACCATATTTGACATTCCGTATAGGTATCTCAATCTGTCACTAAGCTTCCGTTTGTGTTAGAAACAGTGTACTACATAAACGGAATACCATGTTTGACATTTCGTATAGGTATCACAAACTGTCATTTACCTTCCGTTCGTGTTAGAACCAATGGTACTACATAAACGGAATACCAAGTTTGACATTCCGTTTAGGTATCACAATCTGTCACTAACCTTCCGTTCGTGTTAGAAGCAGTGTACAACATCAACGGAATACCAAGTTTGTCATTCCGTTTACGTATCACAATCTGCCACTAACCTTCCGTTCGTGTTAGATGCAGTGGTTACTACATAAACGGGAATAACAAGTTGACATTCCGTACTAGGTATCACAACCTGTCACTAAGCTTCCGTTCGTGTTAGAAGCAGTGCTACTACATAAACGGAATACGAAGTTTGACATTTCGTTTAGGTATCACAAACTGTCACTAAGCTTCCGTTCGTGTTAGAAGCAGTGGTACTACTTAAACGGAATGCCATGTTTGACATTCCGTATAGGTATCACCATCTGTCACTAAGCTTTCGTTCGTGTTAGAACCAGTGTACTACATAAACGGAATACCATGTTTGACATTCCGTATAGGTATCACAATCTGCCACTAACCTTCCGTTCTTGTTAGAAGCAGTGGTACAACATATACGGAATACCATGTTTGACATTTCGCTTAAGTATTACAAACTGTCACTAAGCTTCCTTTCGTGTTAGAAGCAGTGGTACTACATAAACGGAATACCAAGTTTGGCATTTCGTTTAGGTATCACAAACTGTCACTAACCTTCCGTTCGTGTTAGAAGCAGTGTACTACATAAACGGAATTCCAAGTTTGACATTTCGTTTAAGTATCACAAACTGTCAACTACCTTCCGTTCGTGTTAGAAGCAGTGGTACTACATAAACGGAATACCAAGTTTGACATTTCGTTTAGGTATCACAAACGGTCACTAAGCTTCCGTTCGTGTTAGAAGCAGTGTACTACATAAACGGAATACCAAGTTTGACATTTCGTTTAGGTATCACAAACTGTCACTAACCTTCCGTTTGTGTTAGAAGCAGTGGTACTTCATAAACGGAATACCAAGTTTGACATTTCGTTTAGGTATCACAAACTGTCACGAACCTTCCGTTCGTGTTAGAAGCAGTGTACTACATAAACCGAATACCAAGTTTGGCATTTCGTTTAGGTATCACAAACTGCCACTAATCTTCCATTCGTGTTAGAAGCGGTGGTACTACATAAGCGGAATACCAAGTTTGACGTTTCGTTTCGGTATCACAAACTGCACTAACTTTCGTTCGTGGGAGAGCAGTGTACTACATAAACGGATACCAAGTTTGACTTTCGTTTAGGTTCACAATCGCCACAACATTCCGTTCGTGTTAGAAGCAGTGTACTACATAAACGGAATAACTAGTTTGACATTTCTTTTAGGTACCACAATCTGCCACTAACCTTCCGTTCGTGTTAGAAGCAGTGTACTACATAAACGGAATACCTAGTTTGACATTTCGTTCAGGTATCACAAACCATCACTAACCTTCCGTTCGTGTTAGAAGCAGTGGTACTACATAAACGGAATACCAAGTTTGACATTTCGTTTAGGTATCACAAACTGCCACTAACCTTCCCTTCGTGTTAGAAGCAGTGGTACTACATAAACGGAATACCAAGTTTGACATTTCGTTTAGGTATCCCAAACTGTCACTATCGTTCCGTTCGTGTTAGATGCTGTGGTACTATATAAACGGAATACCAAGTTTGACATTTCGTTTTTGAGATATTTTATTCACACATACCATTTGGTAAAATCATTTTTTTCGAATTCAGGGTACCTCAAAACATATGTATCCGGCGAAATTGAGCTTCAAAAATTCAATCTCCAACCTTAATAGATTATTAAGACTGCCATCGCTGTGTGGCAGTTATTCATTTCGATCAAGTTATGTGTACTGGTGGCCTTCAGCCAACGCATTCATCATTCATTTGCTATTTTATTTGTTCCATGCTTGTATGTAATACTGTGCAGTTGTAAAAATACTTACTTAGTTTTACGGCGACGCTCCCTTTTTGGGTTCGCCTATAGTCATGTCTCTTCATAGCTCCCTTTTATTCCAATATTCTTTTCGGAGGCCCATTCCAGCCATTTCTTCCTGTATTTCCTCCTGCCATCTATGTGCAGGACGGGGCGTCTTCTCCTACCAAGAGAAATTATTTTCCGGATTCTCTACGGCCTTTTTTATGGAGGCATTCTGCGAAGATGCCCATACCAGTTTAATTTTTTTGTTGATAATTCGCTTATCGATGGTTTCACTTATTTGCACTTTCTTCTTCACAACTTCATTTCTCACTCGATGAGCCCTCTTCTTCTTAATACATCTCCTCCAAAAGTCCATCTCAACTGCCTTGACCTTCGAGAAAACATTCTTTGAGGTTGTCCATGTTTCGGAAGCATATTTTAGTATTCCCTCCACAATGGAGGAGAAAAATATATCTCTTCTTTTCTTTTGGAGATGCAGTTGTTCCACGGAACGGAATGAAGCATTCTGGTGCCCTTGTCCGCTTGGCTGCTCCTTGCCGACGCTTCCAAATCACATCCTCCCTCCTCCTACAACAGTGAGCCTGGATATTATTAAATACCTAGGTTGTAAAGATAAACAAATAAAATAGAAATAAAAAACTATACACATGCTATTCAGAGAGCCATGCTACGTTAGAGATTAATGAAAGTTTTTAATCAAACCATCTTCACAATAGTTAATTTTTCAAATAATATATCTGTTTTATAGCTATTTAATTATGATAGTCAATAAGGAAGTGAAATATGAAAAACGAAAAATATTAGGAAAAAAATGGTTGACATGAAATAAGATATTAAAATATGTACATTTCACAGCAGTGAGTTAATCTCTACAATAAATAAATTTTTGTATAGATGGAACGGATGGAAAGTCTTGAAATGTCACAATCAATATGTAAATGAAAGATTGTCAAAAATTTATTTTGTTTGTTTATAGTAGTCTAATACTCAATTTTGAAATTAATGGAACTCAATTTGTTTATTTTGGAACGTTTTTAGTAAAATCATATGGCAAGATCGCCTCTAATTACTAATGCCTGTAATGTGCCCTAGCGGTGTTCAGAATAATTCTGAACCGATTTAGAAATAAATAGGCTACTTTTTCCCATCAATTTACAACATCCCGCAACTACTTGCTACAACCGATCCTTCACTTCATGCTGTGACATCACTTACAGTTCACGTGCGATTAGAATACAAATAGGTTCTAGTGTTAGAACTGAAACACAAGATCTTAGCTAGCTAGTTCACCCAATAAGAAATATTTCATTATAAGAAGAACATACATTGGTAGCAAAATATTTCGTCAGAGAGTTCACGTTTGAATGTAGCTCATGTGGACTAACCGCCACTGTTTTGTGTAACAATTTGTACTCTTAATATCAAGTTCCATTAAAAATAAATAGATAAATAAAATAAAATAAATCGTGACTTAAGCGTGTAGCTGGACCAGCCAGACAGATAAGTTTTATTTTCTAATATAACTTTACTATATATATAATGCAATTGTATTTTATTATGGTAGAATAAGAAATTGCCGGACCGGAGGGATCGAGCCACATCACTGGACCTGACGATTCATCAATTATTGAAGCGGAAGTCGTATTAAAATGGTCAATTAAACAATTGTGGTCCATTTACAATTTACCTATTTCTCCAGCTGACGTCACCAATCAATTAACACTCATGATGTTACAGTCTTTTTATATTTCCCATATAGAGCGCTCATTGAACGGCTGGCATCATCCATTCCCCGGCCTTAATCAGCTTAGCATATTGTCCCCCTTCCTAATTTACTAAATAGTATAGATACAGGGAGCAGCTATCTATGGTGCGCGTACAAACGTCAAGTGGTCGTTCTGGGCCCGTATTTGTCGCGAGTAATAATTTTTCTCTCTTTATATATATATATAAATATATATAAGTATATTTGTCCGCTGTAAAGGCGCCCTTTGTCTTTAGGAGGCCTTTTTTACTAGTAGACCTTTCTTTTAGTAAAGAATTATAGTAGAGACCCTTACTATTCACATCCGCTCTTTACCCGTCAAACCTTTTACCCTGCCTACGCAATCTTGTCGCCAGTATGTCCCCATTATCAATGATGACTCGAATGATTTCACTCTCTTCTTCAATGTTTAGGACTAGATGATGAGTTTTAATAATTCATTGCTTGACCATGAAAGGAGGAGGAGGTCTTTACTAAGTTTTTAACATACTGCATTCTACTTCATAGGTGGTCGCAACTCTCTCTCCACACACACACACACACACACACACACACACACTCTCCTCTCTCTCTCTCTCTATCATGTTACAAATATGACAACAGGTGTTGTTATATTTTTCTACTTGTTTCCTTGTTGTTCCCATTATATTTATTATCTTTTCAAAGAAAACATCTTTTATAAATAAAATTTTGCTTCTTCAGTTTCTCTTACAAGAGTAAGAAGAAGTAATGCGATATGTAAAATTTTGAAAATTGAATATTCACCAGAAAACCATCTTTTAAATTTCAGCTAAGTTAGAGTAGGCAGTATTCAGAGTATACAAGTATTCAAAAAATTTAAGTAAAAAAAATACTTGAGTACAAAAAAATGCACTCGAATGCAATATATCTTAACATATGTAATGTATGAATTTATGTATAACATATGCTGCATGTCTGTTCCCAGGGATTGTGAGCCAAGTCCCACAATATCCAATATCTCATCCACGCGTATTTTACGCTAGTCAATTAATCAGAACAGTTCCAAACGAATCAGAACCAAAGGTATGTTGGGCTGTCAGGCACACTGAGATAGTTTCCTCCAGCGAAATCCCTGCCCTCGACCTTTTAATGAGTATATTCGAATACTAACAATCCATAGAGATGAACACTGTGAAGCTTGACAGAAATGTTCCCAAATAAAGCCAACAGTAGCTCGAGACCAATGAAGAGTAAGACTGGCCCTAATTTGGCCAACCTATCAACCTCTTCATTTCCTGAGATTTTACATAGCATTCTACGTACCAACATGGAGGTGAAGACTCAAGATCTTTAGGCCTTCAACGAAGCCTGGCTCTCCGAGCAGATACAAACAACTTTTAAATTAGAGTATCGTACCGCTCACGCGAAATAAACAAAGTATAGCACAGAACAGTATTCCATACACCAAGAGATTAGTCATTTTAAATGGTTGCTTGTCTTAAAATAGACCATAGCTCCAGAACTACCTTCTATTTTGGACCCCTTCTGGAGCCGGCTGAAGTAATTCCTAGGTATCACACCAGATGGATCCGACATTAACTAATCTTTCCTAGAAAGCAACCTGACACTGCAGGAATGATCAAAAACAAAAGTCTTTAACTATCTTGATGGTCTGAAACACTTATTGATTTGAGTATATTGTGCCTATCTTGATGTGATTACATACATGAAAAGAGCCTCTGTCAGCCCACTCCCAAGAAATTTGTAACGGTTGCTTAATGCTAATCTTTGCTAACAGATTTTCAGAAACCTCCAAAACTACTGCTGTAAAATCGCACTTCCGTTAAACCGAATTCCCACAAAATTAGAATTTTAGTAATGCATTTAAATATATGTTAATATTATATAGAAGGCAGCACTCTACATTTGACACATTAAATGAAAGCTTGACGTTGTAGCTGCCCCTAGAACTGTCTGAAAAATCAATGTTATTAGAAAAAGGTTCCAAATAAAAGTGATAAGTTTTTACGTGTATAATTAGTGTGTGAAGTTTATAGAAAATCAGAATATAAAAAAAATTAATTCCAGATAAATATGATGAAGTAAAAAACAAAAATTAGCATAAACCGGTTGATGAATTTTAGTTGATTTTTTTTTCGCTGGAAATACATGTTTTGAGGTTCCCTGAGTTCGAAAAAAATGTTTTGAGCGAATGGTGTATATATATATATATATATATATATGTGTGTGTGTGTGTGTGTGTGTGTGTGCGTTTGTTTTTGTTTACTTCAATAGTTACCCCTAATGAAGGAGAATTTATTTTCCATATGCTCCATGATACATAATACATGGGGTAAATATTATGATAATTACATGATAATAAATAAAAGATAAATTACATTAATTAGTTTTATACAGATAACAGTTTGCATTAACAAATTATATTGAATTTTAAACAACAAATAATATAAATAAAACAATATGAATAATCAATATTGTGTATGAAAAATGGGAAAATTAATAATATTAATGAGAACTAAGCTCTCTTCTCTATCTAGCGCAATTATTTAAAAAATTGTCATATCCAATCTTGCAAGGTTATCCGCCTATCAAACTTCTCTGCATTTGTATTCAAAATAAATAACAAATATATATATATATAAAACAATAACAAAAAACCTATATAATCCAAGGTTAAATTACAATAAAGAACGCTTAAGTAGAAAATAAATTAATTAGAGCAATTAAAAATATTAACATGAGAATTTTTTTCCGTGGGAAGTTCCATGATCAACTAGGCATTAAAAGGAATTGAGCAATTGTTTATAGAGTATACTATCATGCAAATTAAAAATCGTATCGGAATGAAATGTAATGAATTCCAATGATAAATTAAAACAACAAAAAAGAAACATGCACGGCCAAATAAATAAATAATTGAAAGAATTTATTTTTCCACTGAGTGATTACAATTAAAAATAAATAAAAAATGATGGCATAGACTTATATTCATTCAATAAATAAATCTATACAGCTCAATCACTTACTTATTAATTAATATAGTTTATTCATTAATCTATTTATTTACATTGATTATTGATTGCGTAAACCAATTGCCTACTTTTTGTTGTTCCTGGACCGGTTTCCGATTTTCATCCATCTTCGGAGTAAATAAAATTATCAAATTCGTGTAGAGAGCTGACCTGGAGAGGTTTAAATCTTTCTCAGTATTTAGTAAGCATTGCTTCTGTAACACGTGGTATAAACTATTACTGATGTTGTTTGGTAAAAACATTATTTTCATAATCAGGGAAACTCAAAACATGTTCTACCGATAAAAACTCAATTTTCAAAATTAAAAATGATCCTATTACTTCCTCTTAAGGGCATTAAGAGGAAGTAAAAAAAGCCTACAGAAAGAAAATAACAATAGAATTAAAAACCAAAAGAATAATAATAAATAAAAAAATCTAAAGCAGTTTACACATCTTAATAAGACAATAGTTAATTGTGTAGAGTAGGGAAATACAATTCAAGCATAATATAGAAATTGTACTGTTTAATGTTACCCTAATAATGGGTAAACTGCGTGGGCATATCGCATCCTGTCCGCTGATATCATCACGCCTGTTAGACCATTTAGTAAGTGAGTTTGTGTGTATATAGTGTGTTGTTATGTGTTAGCAGTGTATCTGTGAGTGTGTGTGTGTACATATGTATGTTTGTTAGTACGATACATCTCATCTGGCAGTGTGGCACACTGGCTAGGCAGAGCTCCCAGTGTACACACAGTATGGGTACAGTCAGTGCGCCACAGTGTTGGTATTAACTGTGGCAAGAGATGCCAGGCATTAAGGCCCTGTCATATTGTTCCCCCATTCACTGACAACTGCCTCTCTTGTACAGTGTTTGACTCACTGCCACTATAAGCGCCGTCATAATATCCAACCAAACATTACTAATATAATAATATTATACCAGCATTACAAAAGCAATGCTTACTAAATACTGAGAAAAATTTGAACTTTTCCAGTAAGTGAATTAAAATTTTTCAGGCGTGAAGCCATACAGTACACAATTATCGTAAATTATTATCAAAATCACAATGTGAAACATTCACATGACTTCCTCATATAGTAATTAATAAAAAATTTAAAATTGACAAATTGTTTTCTACTCACTTTTCAAACCTAATTTTAGACGTGTTGATTATAAACAGTAAATCCAATGTTGAGGCACATGCACCACCAGCCCAAGACAAATGCCAAACAACTCAAAAACCAAATTCTATGGGGTGGCAATTTCAGTTGACTGGTTTACTTCAAATTAGTAATTCTAGAAATGCGTCTAATGTAGATATCGTAATATTATATAGATAGTCAAACCATACATTAATACTGAAGTCATATTTTTGGTGGAAAGTTTACCTTTGCTACTCCCCAATAAAATCAAGTTATATGGAAAAAAGTTTCAAATAAAAGTGATAAGCATTGATGTGAGTAGGTACTAAGAGAAATTTAAAGAAAATGTAGCCATTTTCGAGAAAGTAGCGAATAAAAAAAAATAAAATAATCGATGATTGATTTGGACCAAAACGGACTCAAATGGTGATTGCTGAAAGGAATTTTTTTAATTCTTCCTGATGGTGGCACCTGAGCATATGCTCGCATCCACCTACAAAGTGATAAATGCTTACTCGCTACAAAAAAAACCACTGTCTTACTCAGCAGGCATATCTGTAATAATTAAATAAATAAATAGATAGATATACCCCAGAACTAATCACACTTTCATAAAATAAACATCAGCAACAGCAACAAATAAAACAACACCAGCGAGCAAAGTCAACAACGTCAGTAGTAAATTCAACAACGCGCAAAAATAAAAATACTATTTCCTTATTAATTTTTAACTTGCTTTTCCGTATTCTTCAGGAAATATTGTCCTAAACAGAATGGTTCTTTTAAATACTTAGGTGGTCCGCTAATAGCTGCAAGCAGTGAAGTTTCCTTCAGACTCAACCCCATCCTCCGGGTAGGAGCCATCTCTTAAACATAAATGACCCAATATTATTTATCAAGATCTATCTCAAATCATCACAAAACTGGCGTCTAAAGGACCATGCTCCCCATCTTTCCACATTTAGAACGATCGTTCCCTTGGTTACCGAAACTCTTAACAGATTTGGAGTAAACCATTTAAAACTCCTATTATCTATATCAGTAACCAGGGGCAGAAATGAATAAGTAATTCTCTCTTTATTGCTGCTTTGCCATCATGTCTCCCAAACATTATTTAATTCAATCAATAATTTCTTCTTCTCACTCCTTATTCAATCATACCTATTCGCGGAGCTTGACTGTACCTAATCGTACCTCTGAACTCTTGGACTGCGACACCATAGCAACTGGATCCTTCAATATACAGAGTGTCCCAAGGTATATGGATAACGACTTTTTCTCTGAAACTAAGATAGCTAGAAAAAAAAACTGAAAAATACGTGTCCCCCGTAGTTTTTTGTTAGAAAACCAAATTTAATTTGCAAATTTGTTTTGATGCTTCTAGAAGCGAGATACAGGTACCAACTTCATTTTTTTCAAATGGGTAGGTGTGGTTTTTATTTAAGAAATAGATTCCTCTATTTTTTGTAAGAAAACTTTACTTGAACGGTTTTTTTTTTCTTTGAGCAATATTTACAAGTTATGAATTAAAACTGATTCCTATAAGAAATTTCAAAATGATATTATAACGGTTTTTTTGATTGAATAATAAGAGAAGTACTATTTTATTATAAATTTGACTCCTCATTAATTACAGATCTTGCTCGAACTGGCCCCCACCAGTAGAGATGCATACACATGCTTTTTCCTGCCAATTGTACCTTACGACCAAAGAAATACATCTCTAACGAGTTTTGAGGCATCCTTCCCCATCTTACCTGTAAGCATCCTGAATGGAATATCAAAATTGTGCTTCCTACGATCCTTTTGTTTTTGAGATATGGTATATAAAACACTTACACATACAGACCATTCGAAAAAAAAAATCGTAATCAGGGGACTTCAAAACTTCATTTATTTTTCGGTGAAAACTCAATTTGCAGTATTTGACACGATCGCATTACAGCAGCATTTGCACTGTCAGCAAGAACAGAAACATTCTCTTACTGCAATTCTCACAATTCGAATTAACAATTTTCTTCAAGTTTTAAGGTTTTACTAAATGCTTTGTTGGCGTGAGAATTATATGCATTGTGTGTCGCACATTATAGCGATAGACGCTTTAGAGAAAGCTTAACTTCATAACCTCTTCCCGCCAAGAACCACATTAGGGCAATATTTAAATATTTCAGATAAAAATGATTGACCTATATGATAAACGTAGTTGGTACATCTAAGAGGAAGTATTGCGAACGTGTCCAATTTTCAAAAACACTTTTCTCCGGCAACACAAGTTTCCTGAGTATGAAAAACAATTTTTTAAGTGAATTCATATGTGTGTGTGTGTGTGTGTGTGTGTGTGTGTGTGTGTTTTGTAAACAAAATATAAAAAAGAAAGAAAAAGAGCAATGAACACAAAATCTATTTTCTATTTCATTAGATCCAGCTGGGATCGGGCAGGAATTTTTGGTCAAAATCTGTCAGTTGGAAATGTGACCTTACCGACTGGTCTTTTTCAGTTTCCGCGATTTAAAATGTTCGTATATACAGAAATTAACACAAGATACATTTAGGCCTATGAGAAGAAATTTTTACAGCTATGAGAAGCTTGGGAATACCCGAAAAGCTAATTAGATTGGTAAAGATGTGCCTGAACGATACCAACTGTAGGATGAAGATTCTGAATTCCCTGTCAGATCAATTTAGAGTAGACTGCGGCCTCAGGCAGGGCGATCCAGTATCACCCATATTATTCAACCTGGCCTTGGAGTGCGCCATAAGAGGTATTAGAACCAACCCCGGAGGACATATCTTCAATTTCAGAATGACCCAACATCTTGCGTATGCGGATGATGTTTTGCTCACAGGACGTACAATAGGATCGTTAGCTGGTATGCTCCAAGAATTTGAGGGCTCAGCGAAGAAGCTTGGTTTGTCGGTGAATGAAAAAAAGACAAAGTACATGAAAACTACGAGGAACCAAGCAACAAATCCAACAAATGTACAAATGTTGGGGCACATCTATCCGGGAACTGACGCATTTAAATATTTGGGAACAGTCGTGGCACAAAAAAATGAAATTGAAGATGAAATAAAATCTAGGATTGCGGCAGGCAACGGATGTTTATTTGCACTGTCTAAAGCGCTCCGCTTTAAGATGTCACGGGATGCCAAAATAATGCTATATAAGACAATCATAAAGCCTGCAGTCACATACGCATGTGAGATCTGAGTCTTGACCAAGACTTCGGAGAATGTACTAGGGGTTTGGGAGCGCAAGGTACTGAGAAAGCTGTTTGGGGCCAAGATGGTGGATGGACAATGGCGCACTAGAACGAATGTAGATTTGTACCAGCTCTACAAAAATGAGAATATAGTGGCCAGTGTAAAACAGGCTCGTTTGAGGTGGTTGGGGCACATTGAGAGGATGGAGCGGCTTCCGAAAAGACTCCTATATGGGAATCCAGGAGGAGCAAGAAAGAAAGGTAGGCCGCCGATGGATCGACGATGTCCAGGAAGACCTCCCGGAATTGGGTGTAAGAAGATGGAGAAGAGTGGCAACGGACAGAGATGAGTGGAAAAAAATTGTTGATGAGGCCCAGTGTCCATTTTGGACTGTAGTGCCAGTGTAGTAGTAGTAGTAGTACATTTAGGCCTAACGCTTTTTTTAAATTATTTTTTTTTTTAATTTGATTTTTGGGAGTTTCTAGGTGAGTGGTGACATAAAGCCCCATCTAATGTGTTATTTGGAAATACCATATGAATGGTTGTAGAAGGAGTGGCTATAAAGTAAAATCCACGAAAAACTATTGTGGCTCCCGTATGTGTCAATATTTGTAAGTAAAATATAACTTAGAGCAGTGGTCGGCAACCTATAACCCGCCCGTCACTTAGTGACCTGCACAAATAGGTATTTCAGGTGACTCAACTAAAATTTTAATTTGTTTTTTTTTAAATGAATTTTAATTTTAGTAAAAATTATCAAATAATATTAGTCGAATTGACGAGCGCATTCTCCTGTTTGTATGGTAAAACTAGATAGATAAAAAAGAGTCTTTCTAAAAAGCGTGCGCAGAACCAAGGGAATCCGTTGGTTGAGTAATCATTGAGTGAGATTATCAGTTATCAATCAACATCACATTTTGTTGCGTAATAAAATTTAATGCACTATTTAATTGTGCCTACGTGTTCTATTAATGGAACTGAAATAAATTGTTCAAGAATTGTATTTACTTATTATAACAAACTAAATGCAATCCATACGCATTAATTACTTTCTATCAATTAAGAAATTAATTAAGTCATATAATTTGAAATCTTGTGTTCATATAAAAGTTTCTATAGTTATCAACCAAATTCTTATCTTTTTGCAAACCTCATACTTTCTCTTACTGCTTATTTATTTACATATATATGTATTTACAAATGTCACAAATAACAGAAAATGTACATAGTATGTGCTTACGGATAAAGAAATTAAAAAAAAAAAGGCTTACGATAAACCGATTTTCTTCAGATTCGGAATTTTGGCCATATATCAAATTCTTATTAATATTAAATACACGATAGGATTGAAAAAGCAATTTAGAAGAACAGCCTAAAGTAACTCCTAACCTCAGAAATAAATTTCGGAAAAATGTTTCAAATAAAAATTATCCAAGAATCTTTTCATGAATGAATTGATATACCAAAGTTTAAAGAAAATCGTTGGAGCGATTTTGGAAAAATCAGAAAAAACTGAAAAATTTATTCAGAAAAATGGTACACTCGGTCCGCCGATTTTGAGCAAAATCTTATTGTCGCGTCACATGATAAGAATCTAATGAAATACCATGTTTCAGCTTCCTGCTGACTGCACACGCACACGCGCACACACACGCACACACATACAGACACACACAGACCATACCCATCCAACCATTAGCAGTAAAGATACCATTATACTACACAGAATTGGGCTGGATAGCATCAAAACATTAGGATACACTCACCCTTCATTGAATAACCCCGCGCTAGTCTACAGCTGGAGGATGAGAAGAAGGTAGAAGTAAGCTGTGTGCTTGGTGAAAATCGCATTTTGTGTCGAGAGGGACGAGGCCGGAGACTCTGGCTAGCAAAGCAATCCCAGGATTTACCCTTGCAGAATCGTACAACAAAGTGCCGTCGAGTGCCTGGGTGTGTTTGAAGTCCATTTTGGCTGAAGAGAGTCATGCAAGCTGGCAAAGAGACTGGCTAATACAGAGAAAGGGCATTATACCAAGGAGTTTTTCCCCAATATAATTAGCCGAAGGACAAGTCCGCTTCAAGAACTAGACTTCTACACTACTCAAGCTCTGAGTGGCCATGGAAAGAATCGAGACTACTTGCATAGGTTTAAAATAATGGCTGACCCCTCATGCCATTGCGATAATCAGTCACCTCAAACTTGGCGCCACATCATTCTACAATGTCCTCTATTTGAACCACAAAGAAAGGAATTGGTGCAGTTTTGTAACTTACAGGAGATATCTTGGCCAGTTACAGATTTTGGTTTACTGGTACAAAAACAATTGTGTGCTCAGTTTATAAAATTTCTAAAAAATATTGATTTTCAACTATTGTAATTAATTATTATTTTTAGTAACAATTATTTTATTTACTTTATTTCAAAACTATTTATCACAGTTAACAGTTGATGTAATTTAGTTTATATATTGTAGAAATATGTATTATGTTATTTTCCTCCAAATGAATTTAAACAATAATGACAATGTTTTATATATTTACAAATAAGTTCTAGATATACATGTAATATAATTTATGGAGCATGTATTAAATAAACTCCCTGGCGTTAGGGTTACTCTCGTCAGGAAAAAAAAACACAGACCAATTTCTAAAAACGACTTTTTCAGGCTTTGGGGTTTTCAATACATGTATTTCCGGTGAATACATTAATTTCAAAACTTTGACAAGATCAAAATACCAGTAACGCTAAGTGATCAAGCTACTAATAATTATGAACATTTAAATAAAGATGATAGCCGGTATGAAATCGATAAAAATCTCAAAATTCGAACTTTTTAGCAACGATTTTGTATATACATCGTATTAAATTCATGATTTTGATTAGTTTTTATTTTTATTTTTTTGAATCTGCAATGCTGGTGGATCAACATCTTGGATTTTTGACCGTCGCAGGATGCTTATTTTTGTTGTTTCTGACCCGGTATCGAATTCTCATCCATCGTCATAGTAAAACTATCAATTCGTGTAGAGTGTTGACTACAAATTTATGTTTTTGTCACACACCACACTGATTTGACTGCATCAAATTGTTGATTGATTGTATCAGATTGTGATTGATACAATCAACCAGTTGGTGGGTGATAGAAACATAAAGCTGAAGTCAACTTTCATAGTCTGAATTCTGTTGATGGATGAAAATACTAAACTGGGTCAGCAACAACAAAAGTAAGCTTACTAAAACGGACAAAATCCCTGATGCAATGGTATTTTGTTCGATTCGTAAAACTTGACATGAAGCAAAACTAGACCACTGGTCTAGAGTATAATGTGTAATTTTTATTGAGTGAGTATGGTACTGAGCTAGTTTATTTGTGTATTCACTAAGTTGTTGCATATATCAGCTGCTTCTACAGGCCCTGAGTGTAAATGTGGGCGGTGTCTGTGTGAGTGTTGTTAAGCTGGAATATCCGCAGAGATCTTAGATATCTGAAGAAGTGGCTAGTGCACTTCTCGTTTCCACTACTAACTATATATAAAAGATGAAAATAGGCCAACCGGAAGGGTGAATTTTCACAATTTTTAGCAATTTTTTCGAAAATAGGTACGTCAGGTTTAGGTACGTCAGGTATAGGTACGTCAGGTTTAGAGAAAACTGTTTTGTTGTCTTTTATAAAGATTAAACCTTGTATAACTGACTGGTACGATATACTAATAATCTTTGCCAGTATTTTGCATGTAGCAAAATTTAATCACTACCTAAACTCATTGTGTATCCATCTTTTACGCTAAATGGTTCTGATCTAATGGGAACAATATTTTGTAGGGTATTATCCTGGGCGGAAACAATTGAATTCAAAGAAAACATATTAATTACACAAAAGTCTGCATTGTATATATATGACGTTTTAATTTCTACTTCAATGAGTGGTTAATGAAGCTGGTAATTTTAATAGAAAATTTGCCACCATTTTGTCAGTTTAGTTAGTATCTAAGTAATGTAATTATAACATCAAAGAATTGTTCACTAGCTACAATGATATTTACAAATAATTTCTAGCGCAAATCATCCAAGTTTTGTTTGTTTAATTATTCTCTGAAATATTGCTTATAAGGTAATCATATTTGTGGAAATTAATTAAAATTGTATATCCATGTTAAGTGTAAGTCTCAGAATTGTTAAGGAAATAGAACAAGGAAAAACTTGGTATGAAACACTCACACGGTTTTCACAATGACAAATTTCCTTTGAATTTGAAATTTTGCTCATATATGTTTTAACATAAATATTGAGGCGGTGGTGATGGGGGACAAGTGCCAACCTACCAACAGAAGCAGGTAGAGCAATATTATTACATTGCAGATAGTGCCAATAATATTGCACAAACACATTTGAATTTTAATGACTCTGATTCCTCAGAATCACCTAAAAGCATCATCAGAAAAATTTTAAATATTAAAGTTATAGGTTTATGTCAGCATAGTTGGTTTAAGCTGAAAGGAAATCGCTACAAACGTTTTCGAAAACAAATACTGAAAAATCTATTCTATAAAATAGCACTTCGGATTAACCGATTTTCTTTATATTTGGAATTCTAGCAATGTTTCTAATATATATTAGAAGACCAATGTGAATAACCAATACCTCTTCCCATCACTGACTTATCCCCTTCAGACAGCACCGCTTATAAAATTATCCTCAACGAGTCTGGATGGAATCGACACTGTAATTCGTCGAAGTGCTAAAGCAATGCTCAGTGTAGGTGATCAGGAGTAGGTGATCAGGCGTCGCATGACGTTGGGATCCTCTGCCGCAGATGCGGCCGAGAGAAGGAAACTCCAGCCCACGTGCTGAGAAGCTGCCCCAACAGCATGTTGCGACCCGCCGACACCATGGCGTTAAGAGGAGTATCATTGAGCTTATGCAAGATTACACGTGCCGCGAAGAGGTATACTGTATGGACACAGATGGATCGCCGAGGTACGCAGACATAGTAGCGTTTGACAGCAAAGATAGAATTGCGTTGATTTTGGACCCCACTGTGAGGTTTGAAGGCAATGAACCCAATCAAGCAGAACTCATCAACGATGAAAAGAAGGGCATCTACGAAAAATGCTTGCTCTTCCTGCAAGAGAAGTTCAGAGTAGAGTTCGGGGAGCGGGGATTCGCGGTCTATGGACTGTGCTTCGGTTCCAGGGGAACGATCCCAAAAAATACTCGATAAATACTCTATCTTTTTTCGACGATTTCGGTATCGACAGAAAGAAACTGACGGTGATCGCAGAGCAAATAATCATTGCCTCCCTCGGCATAATCCATAACCACATATATGGTTCATGACTCTGCTGACTGAATGTGTTACTTGTACCAGATTAATGGTTGTTGTATTATCGACACGAATCCAATGAATGAAATTGTTAATTGCTTGTATGACTGCCTCACCAATATTCTGTTCTTTCGCTGATTTAATGGATGTCAACTTGGATTGATCAGAACGCTGTGTCATTGCAACTCAATTTAGTTGAGCAACACCGCCGTTCGAGCTGGATGGTGTATCTCTCTGGTGATACGATCATACATTGTACTGAAGTGGTACTGACGAGGAAAGAATAACGCTACTGTTCCCTCAAAACCTCTGAAAAAATCAATTTTTTCAATAAAATATTTCAAATAGAAGTAATAGGTTACTTATGTGGACAGCTGTAAAAACTCAATTTTGAAAATTTGAAAAAATCGCAATAAAAAAACAAGAGTAAAAATAAGTAAAGTTGCAAATTAGGTTGAGTAAAGTTGCAAAACCTTTTATCACTCACCGAGATGGTAATTAAACGGAATATTAACATCAATATAAAAAATGTTTTCGTAACCAATGGATCTTTAAACAAGTATTTCAAACAAGTAATTGGTAGATTCATTGACCAATCATTAATTTGACTGATATTATTTTATAAAATCCAGGCACTCTACATATGTAAAAAAATGATTACTTTAATAATTTATATGCACCAATGGCATGTATGCTCTATAACCAATAAAACAGTTCTACTTTTGACCTTCGTTTGTGATTCTACGGAATACGTTTTTATTATTAGCGATGAGTGGTCAGCACATAGATTGATGCGACCTTGGCTTCATGACTAACTCTCAATTCCGGTCAGACCGGAACTCCATCTCCTTTTATTCCCAACTAAAATAAAAAAATAAAATCCCTCACCATTAAAAATCCTTATTACCTGCTACTTTATTTCTCCGTTCCGCTTGGTCGTTTTATTACGCAGGCGCAAAGTCACAAAACCGCTTGCTAAATAAATTTATTACTGTATAATTTATCTTGATGCAAGTTTTGCTGTACTATTGTTATTCTTGTTGTAGACTGCGCTGGCTGTTGAGCAATTGGGAGGCGGAAAAATTCGAAAAGAGTTTTGGAACTGTATTAAGAGGACTAGATTTCACTTCGACTGATGAATACCTTTATAAGTTCATTAATTCATTTCACTGTTTATATTCACTGAGGACGTCATTGCTGATAGTTTTGAAGAAATCTACTGTGAAACACTCACACGACTTTCTTCTCTCACTGACATCATACAACAATCAATTATCATGGACAATACTTGAATTCAAGGCGATATTCGAAATTTAATGTAACAATGGAACCGTTTTTGAAAATAGAAAAACGGAAAAAATAGAAAAATTTATTCAGTGAAGACGCTCCGGTGACGAAGTTTGACCAAAACCTTCTTGTCAAATCTTGTGGTGGTATCTAAATGAAATATTAAGTTTGGGCTTGCTGCGATAGATTATATTGTTTTGAAAAAATATTACAAACCATTCTGTAAAAACATTTTACATTATAAGTAGTTCCGAAAAATATTCAGCGATATGAATCAGAAAAATAAAGACATTTCAAATCACAACTTATATTATTTTAAAAATAAGTTTGGAAAATTTCTTAAGCAATGAGGTACCGCTAAATTTGTTTAGGTCTTGCAAAACCGACATTTCACATACTAGTGGGCTTCTTCTGGTGTTTGTAACTTCTAAGAGAATTTAACGATTTATTCGCTGTTGAATGCTACAAAGCAAAATCTCGCCAAGGAAAATTTTCTTTAAAGACTATATTTCCTTAAAAACCTCGCAACATTTTCTGCTGAGTACTAATGATCAACAAAATGTTGATTTAGAGATTGCGGTCTTTTTACTTCTTCTCTTGTTTGTTGTTAGAACAATTATAATTAGCATGAGTTTCCCTCTCTTGCCTTAAAGTATTTCAATGACGTCAACCATTATACAGAAAACAATCTTTTTAATAATAAGTAAAGTAGAAAATTATCACTTTTAGTAAAATTGTTATAATCAGTTATTTTTATTGCTGACTTTGCTTCTTTCCAAAATGTTGATCTTTAAAATTTGGTAAATGTTATTTACTAATACTGGAAAAAGCTTACAAATATAACGTGGACCAGCATCACTTGTTTATTGATTTTAAATAGCATTTTTAAGAAATGACAAAAGAAATAATACGAACCCTGAGCAGCTTTAATAAACTAGAAGCTCTTAACTCTGTTACAAAAAATGAGTCTTAAAAACATCAAATGCAGAATAAAAATCCAAAGTAGCATTTCAGAGAAGTTCTGCATATTATGATGGACATAGACAGGGACCATCAACGCCCCTTTTATTTAAAAGAGAAAGTTTCAGACCAGTCTTTTTTTTCGTATTCATGGGACCTCTAATCGTGTAGTTTGGGTGAAAATTTTATTTCGAAAATTTGCTACGATTGCGCCCTCTTCTTGCAATTGTTAAAGTAGTAAAAGTTAAAGCAAAAACGAAAATGTAATAAAAGCTGCACTTTTGAGAAATAATCTATTTTTAATCACTGAATATTTTCGAATTATTTTTCAATTCACCACTTAAAAACTACTTATTTTCTTTTTTAATTTTCTAATTAAATTGTTTTTTAACTGTAGCTGTCAAGTTAGTGGTGTTGGAGGCAAGTACAAGGCCTTAAGCGAGCGCCATTTAGGCCGGTGACCGCCCTCAGACCGTGATGAATCGGTTAATTAAAAGTTCGGTTTTTATAATTGTAACGAGAAATGAACCACGGTCTACAAACAATTTTTCCATTTAACTTTTTAACGTTCATTATAAAAACTGAACGCTTTTGAAAGTGAATGGTTCTCCACCTACATAAAAACATCCACGCCAGTAGAAAATAAAATGTATTGGATTGGCAAGAAATTAATGATGTTTTCTTTTCTTCAATGCTTCGTAAATTTTCTTTTATTTCCATTTCTAAAGCTTATAGACATTTATAAATTCCCAATGAGAGCAAATCCAATCTCCACCTCCCCGCTGGTGTTTCCTGGGAAACGCCTAATTTAGGTAGTCAAAAGGAGGCGGTGTTGCCGAACTAAGGCGGTATAATCATTGGCAGGGTAGATAGTGAAGGCTATTTGTGGAAGTTCCGAAATGAAATGGGCATCAGCACTAAGCTACGAACTGATGGTAAATGATACCGGGGTAAGGTTTAACCTTCACACGCGCTGGTGAAGCTTCTTTGAAGCGGTATGAAAAGCCTAGAATGCGAAGAGCAAATGGGGTTCTTTTGGCGGTAGCGAAAGCAGCCTGTCTAGGAAAAGGTGACTCTGATAACAGAAGTCCTGGCTCTCCAGTTGGGGATTGAGCGTGTGGCCAATCACCCCACACTGTAAAAAATTGTTTCCGGTTTAGAACTGTGCAGTATATAAAAAATTTGGATTCTGAATGCAGCTGAGAAACTCGATTGAACTGCTGGGAAAGGAAGGTTCTCGTGCGATCTTCGGTCCGATTGTGCAAAATGCCGTGAACCGGACAAATAATAGTAGAGAATTAAAAGAACTATATAAGGAAGAAGATGCAGCCGCTAAAACTGCGAAATTGCTTTGGTAAGGACACCACCACGAATGAAAGAGAATTGGATTCCACGATGGTTGTGTGAGGGGTGGAAAAGACTCCACCAGGTGGTTGTATGTCATTGCAGTTGACCTGCGTCGTTTAGGAACTAAAGTGTGGAGAAAGAAGGCAGCAAGCAGATCGAGAAGGGTGGAAGGCTATTGCTGAGGAGGCCAAGGTCCTGCATAGACCATAGATTCATGGAATAAATAAATGAAAATGCCCAAATAGAAGATTTTTGATACTTACCGCTTATCTAATATTCCTGGGCATAGCGAAGAAAATAAATGCACTAATGCATCTAGAATGTCTATTGTGCTCCTCCGATTTATAATCTCTTCAGCCTTGTTATTGTTAATAAACACCAGACTAATGTGTGAAGGAGTTCCGATATTATTATTTCGACATCGAAAACTCCTCGCTGAAAAGCTATGTTGTGAAACAGCCAACAAAAACTTTCAATATTTGTGTGACAATTTTAATAGAAATATAGACACTAATATGCTAGGTGAGGTTAACATTAAGAAAGAAAGAAAACTAATAGAAATGTTACATAGTTAACCTGAAAGTTTACGTATTCTTAAAAAAGTTTCAAGCTTTGCATAAGATAGTACTCAACTTCATCAGTATCTTTTCTAAGAAAATAATAGTAGATTCGGGCGACACCGTACCGATATGACCCGGTACTAGTACAACATCCTTTGAAGAGAGTGCAGTCAGCAAACCTTGTTCGAAGGAAATGTTTAGACGTAAATCCCGGAAAACTGAAGAAAAAAAAACATTCACTAAAGCCACACGAATTTCGCCAGAACTCTTACTGTTACCTAAACGGAATATCGAGTTTGAGGTTCCTTTGATTTTTCCTTTTTTGAGTTATGCTGATCCAATGATACACGACTTACAGACCAATCGCTTGAAAACTTTTTTGGTTCATAACCGTAAGACTTAAACCACAATATTCTCGGTGAAGAAATAATTTCAAAAATGTGGAAGATCGCAATAATTCCTCTTACAGTCAATGAATATGTGGATGGCGTCCGCAATGCTGGATATATCTGGGTATTGTATACGTCGTAGATGCATATTCATTTTGTTCCCTGCCCGGTTCGGATTTTTCATCCATCGTCTTTAGTGACGTTAACTGGAAAATTCGAAAACACCGGTCAGGAACAAATGGAATATGCATGCTACGACGGATAAAATACCAGATAACGACAATGAATAAGAATTTTTCAAGAAGAATATAAAAATGCTTTAACTATAATCTGGTTATACATGACAAATTTGTACAGTAATGGGAGCGGTCAGATATTGATGCTGCAGAGGTGGTAACGTGCTTGATGGTCCATGAGTAAGTTGTGAGGCGCGTGCGCAGAGCGCTTTACTATATGTGTTTGTAGGTTTTGTGCATGTTTCATTGCGTGTTTGAGTGTATAATGTTTTATATACCTATGTGTGGGTTTGTGTGTGTATAAGCTTGTGGAGGCAATTTGTGCGGCTGAAGGTAGAGTACATAAATACGTACGGTGGCTATCACTAAATCACCCCGGTACCCCTACAACTGCAGTACGCTAATGGATAGGCTGACGGTAAAACACCCCGGCTACCTAGAAACCTTAGCGTGCCGCTGTGGTTGGACAACCTCAACTCCAGAATTTGATCCAACCACATTGTGCAAATAAAAATAAATACAGTTTTTTCTTTCTGCCCTAAATATCAGCTAAAGGATGTTCGTAATTTTGATTGGTCTCATTACAAAAAATTAAAATTATTGTTCTTTTTCGTCGTCTGTTTTACATCTAATAAATAAATTAATTTATCTGTCTGTCACTTGTGCATTTTTGGACCGTTTTCTGTTCAGTTCATACTGAAAGAAAAGTCCATCGACATAAAAATATAAATTTTTACGTTCACTTACTGCTATAAGAAGAAACCTTGCGAAGTGAGAATGAGTTTTCAACGGAAACTCATGTTTCGAGAACCCCTATATTCTGAAAACATGATTATAGCGAATCGTCTGTATGTATGTATGTATGTTTTTTTTTCTTGTCATTTTTTAACAAATTATCTCTTACTTACTTACTTAAACCGGTTTTTTCCGTTCTGGGTAACCGTCAGGTCACTACAAATTATCTGAAAAACAAAAATTGTAGGAATGCCAAATTCGATATTCAGACTAGCCACCATCTTTACGCCACGAAGTTTTCGGTGAAAATCCGTCAACCAACAGTGGGATGATAATGGAAAATTGATTTTTCAATGGTTGGAAAAGCGCTAGCTATTCTCTAAAGTGCCATTCGCTTACAACGTACGATTCTAGTAGCTATATAATATTTAGGTTATATTAAATACATTGATAGAATTCCAAATCTGTTAACCACAAATATCAAATTACAGATTAATTTTCTATGTTTTAAGAATTTTCTGGAAAACGCCTCAAAGATTTTTACAAAATTTCGGATCTAACTGATCATTCATAAACCTATCACTTTTATTAGAATTTTTTGGGATAAAAATTTATTTTGTGGAATGTTCTGAGGAATCTGTGACGTCGGGCTTAATTCTAAATTGTGATGTTTTATAGTATTGTGATAATCATAGTCAGATAGGCTACAATATCCTAAGAATCAATTAGTAACATGAATTCATCGCAATTAAGAACATTAAGCAATTAAAGTAACATTAAAGCCAACATCTACTTTTTCAAAATCTTCACCCGCATACATTCCGTGTAGGGGCTTACTACTCCCGAATCGTAATTTTTACGCATCAATTTTAATTAAAATATCCACGTTTCTCATTTTAAATTGAGTGACTGAGATTCTGCATCAGCTCGAACACTGCCGCAAGCAATCTCAGTGCATAGCCGCCACCGGACTGTGTTTTCTCATTTCATTATAAAATGCAGGACGTTACAACTTGATATCCCATTTAGGGACATGAAAGTTCCAGTCAAATTCCAACAACCGGTATTGAAACTACAGTGATTTTGTCAGTTTTTCGCGATTTTCTCAAAAGTAGCCCTAATGGTTATATCTGCTTATGTTAGCTTTTGTCCTAAAATTTGTGGGTTTCTTATAAAGAAATTTACGTTATTTTACAATTCGGGAAATCTTTCAATTCAGCTTATACTTCCCATGAGTTCTCTCATTACAGACACACTGTCCATCACCAGACAGTGACTGTAGAGGCTTCTAAGAAGAAAAAATCGAAGGGTAGCACTGGATTCGAATTTCCGCGAGGGAGTCCAGCACGAAACCACTGAGCTAATCTCTTCCTTGCTGAAGGTCATTATTATTCTTTTTTTGTTTTTTTTTTAAGCATGCTTCGCGCCTGTGGGCACTTTTTTCTTGTTTGTTGGTTTCCATTATTCGATGTTTTCCTTCAATACGTCCCTGATAATGTGGCATGAGTGAAGAACTACAGCCTGCTGTATATTTGCAACTAGGCTTTGCTTCAACCACAACTTTCATGGTCCCTTACCCATGGTCCGCGGCACCATGCCCACTCTAGACACAAGTACTGTACGACTACCATGCTGGAGAGCCAGCGGCCCGTACTTCGCCACCTTGACTGCGTTATCATTATTACTATTAATCAATTAGACAGATAAAATACGAAATAATTCCACTCCTAGGGCTCCACCCTGCCTTGCTGAGCAAGCTGTTATATGTCAATGCTATCCAGGTTAGTAGTGCCACCCCAGCTGGAGTGGCCAAAGTATAGAAAGACTAGGGCAATGACCACAGCAGTCTATGTGCCAGAAAAAAAAGCTTAATTTTAAATTGAATGTTATTATAATTTTCTTATAAAGAAATTTACTTTATTTTCTGTTAATAAAGAGCACAGTAGCGTAAACAAATAATAAGATCGGTTATGGGTAATTTTGTCATCGTAACTGCTGCTTCGATAAAGTGATTTGTCTACAACATAAATTCAAAGAAACTTTTTTTTTTTCTTTTTTTAATAGTAAGGAAGAAAGTGAGTGGAAAGCAATGAAATTCTAAACGCTTATTTATCTGATTCGATATTCCCCTGTCCAGGCATTAAAATCAGATTGGACTCAATGAAGTGGGCCGTATCGACAGCCACGAGCCAATATAGATTCCACTCAACTGTAACACACACCTCTAACAGCTCCTTTTATTATCAAATATTTCTTCTTTACTTTTTTTTTTAGTTATTTAATTTCTTCTTTATTTTTAATCATTGTAAATTCACCACCTTTATTTCATTTTAATCAACTGAACTATTTTAGGTGAAATACAAGAATTTTTTTCAATTCCTTCAATACAAATTTTTACTTTCTCTTACTGCTGTTAGAAAAAATATTTCAAAAAAGAAAAATGTAAGACGTTACAACTTGATGTCCCATTTAGGGACATGAAAGTTCCAGTCAAATTCTAACAACGGGCAGTGATTTTTTTCAGTTTTTTGCCATTTTCTCAAAAGTAGATTATACCTTTCCTAAAATTGGTACGGTATATTGTTCGTAAAAATAAATTTACTTCATTTTCTGTTAAGCACAGTAGCGTAAACAATAAGATTGGCTAAGTGTAATTTTCTTAACAAATTTTGAAATTTTGGTCAACTGATTCTTCTTCAAAGTAAAAATGTTGCAACTTATTTACTTCAAGGTTGTAGAACCGTGAAAATACTGAAATGGCACTTTAGAGAGCAAGCATGCTAAGTTAACAAAATGGAGCTGTTTTCGAAAAAATCGCTAAAAAAAAATGCAAAAAGAAAAATGGTAAGGTCGCAGTTTTGGTTGATGGATCTTGATTGAAAATTTTGTGCCGGATGCAATGGTAGTGCAAATGTCTTCTAAGTAGAAAAATATAAGTTTCCGATGTTATACGAGTATAATTTGTATCTATTTCCATAGTACAGTAGTGAAATTAGAAAAGTAAACGTTTGTAATGGGGAAATGTTTTTGCTGTGCCAGTTGCCAGTATTATGACAGGGGTGTCACTTATTGCCCATTAACACCTATTGTCATGCCAGCAGATAAGGTATATCCGCGTGCATAGAAGGGTACAGTCACATGGCTGGTAAAGAGTGTTAATTGCTGGTTTGTGTCATTTTGTAAACTTGTTTTCACCCTAGTAATAAAAACTGATTGTATTTCTGATAATTTCTCAGACAAAATGTTGAAAGTTCAATTCCTCCCTCAAATAAAAATGCAGGGAAATTAATAAATTTAATTATTGAAGTTTAATAATAAGTAAATCTGTCATCTCATTTAGCCGCCATGAAAGCTTAGTGGTTAGAAAGAGGACATTTTTTACTTTTTATTTTTCTTAGTCCTGTAAGAATAGGTGTGATATTTTGTGTGATAAAAATGAGACTTTGTAATGAAAATAAGATTTGGATTTTTATCAAGCAAAATAGCAACACCACTGATTCCATGTATTGCTGTATCTACCGCAAATACCTATAACTTTACTAACAGGAGTAAAAGTATGTGTTAGTGTTTTTATTTTCTACAGGCGCGTGAAGCACAACTGTTGGCAATGGCGTCTGGAGCCATCTCGAGCACTTCTGGCTAGTGAACAGTGTTTTTTCGTTACAGGCAACACTGCACTTTACTGGCCAGTTCGCTAGTCTGGATTCGAACCCGAGTTCCGCTACAACTGAGCTAATTTCGCCCTTAATAACATCAATTCCAGTAGTGACAGAATTGTGGAATTGTATTTAGTGACGAAAAAGTCAAAACAGTTTTCTACAGGTGCATTCTAAATTTGAAATCATTAGAGTTGTTTGCTTGTTCTAATTAGCTTGTATATATTACTTTATCGTCTAGTAACAATTACTTCGAGTCTGTGTTAAACAACTGAAGCAATTAAGTTTATATGTAGTTTATTATTTCTATATAAAAGGAAGTGAACTATATTTGTTAGTACAATATTTTAAAAATAACAAGTTTATATGTAATTTACATGTAAATTTGGTGTATAATTTATACACTCTCAAGTGGTGCTTTTTTTCACACTAACGTCAACCTGCTGATGCAATTATCGGCACTCTTATTTATCTAGGGCATAAATTTGTGGTATAAAGTTTAATCATTATAATGTTATAATTAGCTTTCTTCACTTAATAACAACAGTTACATGCACTAGTATCAGAGTGCGCCCTCTGTTGGGCTTTGTCATGTAATAAGATTTGGATTTTTATCAAGCAAAACAAGTACACCACCGATTCCATGTTTTGCTGTATCACAAGAGCGTCAGAGATACATGTATACTGCGTATCTGACACGCCTATGTGAATGAAGCATTCGAATTAGCTGCTAGAATATAAGTAACTAGTAGAACTTGCGTCCAATCTCACTAATAATTTTTATAAAAGCAGGGCAAATTCGAGTCTAGCTCAGTTTTAACAAGTCTCTACAAACAGTCTCCAACTAGGTTTTAAACAGCGCTTAACAAGTCACAACAAGTCTTGTCTTGGAAAAGTCTATAACAGATATTATTTCGCATGCAGGTTTTAAATCAGCAAGCAATCAGCCAAAAAAGAACAAGCAAGAGTTCCAACAATCACAGTATCAAAAATTCACTGTTCGCCAACGCTCTAGCTACCGCACCGCTCGTCGCTTATCTCTCAATATCTACTCCTTCCTATCTTTCATTACTTAGTAAAACGGCTAAAAATAAATTGTGAGAGGCAATGTCAGCACCAGTGTCTCTCATGTTTCAATATCTCTATTAAAATGCCTGCTAGGCTTTAACAGGTTTTACATCCTCTCTTTCTACAACCTCATTTCGAACAAGACGATGCTAAAACTCCTTCGTAATTGTCCTTCACGCAATCAACGGACAAACTTTTCGAAACTGAGTACCAGAATTGAGAAAATACATGTTTTGATGTTCTGAGTACGAAAAAAAAAATTCTAGTGAATAGTCTTTGTGTCTGTGTACAAAATATTTCAAAAACTAAAAAAATGTACGAAACACAAATTTGATTTCCGTTTAGGTACCGTTATCAAACATGACAAACATCGGCAGTGTGACTTTATAGAATGGCTGCAAAGCACTGTTAGATTTCCAAGTTAAAAAAAAAATCGGATCAGTTAGAAGAAAATTCTGGAAAACTGCTATACCGTTTTAATCGATTTTCTTCAACTATAGAATACTAGCAATGCTTTTAGGGTACTTAATTAGTATATAGATGGTAGAACCGTTCATTTGAAATTGCAGTGTCATTTTAGTGGATTTTTTTTTCCCTGATGGTTCTATACTGCGACCATTTATGATCTATTGTACCCCCTCTGGTGCCGAGGATGAGCTAGCTCACCTACAGCACCCTCTCCAGGGTGAGCTCCCTAAGGAATCCCAAAATTCTGGAAGGCTCTAGGGTGGATATTTCCTCCTCCCCCTATCTGGTAACGGCCCAAACTATTAAATCTTCTTTGATTGACGGCATCACAGTCTGTGAGGAGATGTATCGGAGTTTCCTCCATCTCCCCACAGAATCTGCATGAGCCATCATCTTCTATGCCAAGCTTCCTCAGGTGTCCCCTGAGTCTACAATGCCCCAGAGACGAGCTCTTTTCGCCACCTCCACTTCTTGATTTCTTCTAAGAATACTGGTCACTGACTCCGCAAAAGGGCTCTGGCCCAATGAGAGAAGATGTACTAATTAAGTACCCTAAATCTGGCCCAATGACAGCGCCTTCTTTTGCTCATTGCCTACTATCCCATTGCCTTCTACGCCGACATGTCCCGGCACCCAGTATAGGATGACTTCATTTCTTCTGCCTAGGTCGTTGAGCTTACCTAGGCATTCCCATACCATTTTAGAACTGATAACATAAGAACTCAGTGCTTTAACGGCAGCCTGACTATCCGATAGGATAACTATCTCTTGATTCCGATATCCTCTGCCAAGGTTCAACTGAACGCACCTTCCAATAGCGTGAATTTCCGCCTGGAAGATGCTAGGAAACCTACACATGGGTTCCGAGTATTTGCTTCTAGGCCAAAACACTCCTGCCCCGGTTCCTTTGAGGGTCTTAGACCCATCTGTATACCACTTAGTGGCATGCTTGCTAATACTAGAAAGCACGGATCCTTCGCTCCACGCCCTTTTCGTGCTTAGCTTCGTAGAAAAATTTCTAACGAAACTATATTTCTTAGTCATACTATCTCTAAGAAGGTTCCAGGGGAGGGAGCCGACAGAAGGAAACGTCCGCTCTTTTGAGCTTAGCCCATATCCCCCCACGCCTTCCCTAGAGATTCTGAGGAGAGCTCCCTTCGCCACCCTTTCTAACACTAGGTGGAGCGGTGTGAGATTCAGAATGACCTTAATCCCGGCTGTGGGACACGTCCTCATTGCTCCCGTCGTGCATAGGAACGCAAGGCGCTGTACTTTGTCAAGAATTATCTTAACCTTCTCAAACATTGTTCTGGTATATCACGCTACCACGCCATAGGTGATGATAGATCTCACCATCATGGTGTACATCCAGATAAGAATGCGAGGAGGACATCCCGAGGACTTGCCCGCCATCCTCCTACACACCATGAAAGCGCGAGTAGCCTTACTGGCAGTTAATGCCTATTCCATTGAAGCTTACTATCAAGAGTTCCTCCAAGATATTTAACTTCTTTCTTCCACTCTAAGCCGACTGCAGCTAACTGGATGCTTTTCAGATGTGGAGGAGTCCTTCGCCTTGTAAAACGGACTACCGTGGTTTTTGTTGGGTTAATTCCCAACCCCACAGACAGGCACCACCTATTGGTGATATCCAAACACCTTTGTAATATTTCACATCGGGTTTCTTTGAACTTACCTCTAGCAATTATGACAATATCGTCGGCATAACCCAGACAGGAGATGTCGAGATCCGTCACATCTCTTGGGGACAGCCTCTAGTCGTACTGACTCTAATGGTTCGTTGTCCACTGTTCGTGTGGACAACATCTCATTCATCGACCTCGCCACTACCCGTTTGATTGTACTACTACTAGGCCTCACGGGAGCTGTTGTCAATGGCACCCTCTATGTCAAAAAAGACGCAAATGGCCGTTTCTTTAACATCTAAAGATTCCTGGATCACGCTCGTCAGCTCGTACAGAGCGGTGTCCGTTGATCTTCCCGCTCGGTATGCATGCTGTCGCGGGTGCAAAGGCACCTTCTCCAGGATCTCTGTTTTTATATAGTTATCCAAGGCCTTCTCTATTGTCTTAAGAAGAAAAGACGTAAGGCAGATAGGCCTGAAAGATTTAGGTAAGGTGGAGTCCCTATTCTCGGTCTTCGGGATGAACACCACCCTTGCCCTCCTCCATGGCCTCGGTATATATCCGAGTGGCAGACTACTTCGAGTTACCCGAACCAGGTGTGGGAGTATCTCCGGCATGCCCCTCTGCAGAAGGGCAGGAAAGACCCCCATCCACTCCTGGTGACTTGTAGGGCAGAAAGGAGCTGATTGCCCATTCCAGCCTTGAAGGCGTACAGATGTTTCTAGCCATCTCCCAATCTGCCATGCCAAATTTTAGAGGATAGTTAGTATGCGAATTTTAAAGCATGATTTTCGTAGAAACGTATATATCTCTGACATTATTTTATACCTTTACTTGGTCGGAACCGCTGAACCGATTCCCGAAAATTTCTAATAACCACCCATGGTTCTTGCCGAGTTAGGCCGCTAAATTGATTACGATATAATAAAATTTTATATATATCTAATTATTTATATGTATGTGGGATTTGTAAACAATGCTTATAGTGAAAGACCGTTAGCTATAATAATAATTTAATAGTTCCAAATAATACCCGTCAACTATAATAACCGATAGTTAAATTGAACAACTCAAAATAATTTCAACTTGTATTTCAATTCAACCGGTTACATGGATAAACACCACTAGTCAACTATATATTAGATACAACGAGACCCAACACACTCTTTTATAATTAAAAAAAAACCATACTGTAATATTATTGTCTTCACCATAACAACACACACAGCCCTTATTATTTTCCAGCAGCTAGTGCTGCACCCAGCTGCTTGACTGGACGGTTAGTCTTCCACATTCGGCCATCCTGGTATATCTTCGGTCTCCGAAGATGGCTCTGGGAATGGCTTCATACAGTCGGCAGCAGTGGTAGTCATCTCCGGGCCTTCACCTCCCATTTTGGCTACTTCGTATCTGTCATTGCCATTGACTTTGATAATCTGATATGGCCCCAGAAATTTATTGTAAATCTTCGTTCCTGGGTTGAACTGGACACGACGAATTGCTACCAGGTCTCCTAATTGGAACTTTCGAGCTGCCTTGCAGCCTCTGTTATACTGACGCTTATTTTCTTCTTGCATTTTTAGAATGTTTTCTCTTGCTTCGTTTCTGATTCTTTCTCTTTCTTCATTAAATTGCAACATACTTTCCTCCTCCAATAGCTGCATCATCTTAACGTCTTCCTTCTGTTTCGTTTTTACTCCAGTGAGTAATTTGAGTGGGGTGAATTTAATGGCTCTTTGATAGGTGCTGTTAGTACACTTTTGGACTCTATCAACGTGACAATACCAGCTATTTGGTTTATCAGCCGAAAACCTGGTTAGAACGGATATTACTATACTGTTTATATAGTGCCTCTTGGCACTCCTGTTGTTATAGTAACGTGTTCGATACCTTCTTCTAATCTTTAAATGCGGTTGTAGTAAAGCAGTTCCCCTATCTGTAATAACTCTTTGAGGGTTCCCAAAGACAGCTTGTTGAATCCTCAGCTTCTGTACAACTTCCTATGTTCCGGTGCTCTTGGTAGGGTACAGCCACACGAATTTCGAAAACGCATCGACTACGACCAGTAAATGCTTACATCTTTTAGAAGTCGCCACTAACGGCCCAACATGGTCTAAGTGGTACTTGCAAAGCGGGGTATCACCCTTCGGTATAGTTTCAACTCACTCTCCTTCTTCCCTTCTTTCTATCGCCTAATATGCAAGTTATGCAGCACTCGCAGAATCTTTTTAGTTTTTCTTTCAACTTAGGGATATAATATTCTTCCTCGATACATTCTTTCATCTTTTTGACACCAAAATGTCCATTCTCATGAGCTCTTTTCATTACTTCCTTTCCATACTCATAGGTAATACAATTTTATTTATACCCTCTACTGTTTTCTTTAAAACTCCGTCCTCCAATAGAAAATCTTCGTAGGGTTCCCGATCCAAAATCCTCATAATAACCCTTAATTTTTCGTCTTCATTCTGCTACTTCCTATTGAATTCACCACTGTGTCCTCGATTATTCATACGGGGTTTCGACTCAATGCGTCTACGTGCTTTAGTTTTTTTCCCGGTCGGTGTTCTATCTGATAATCAAATTCTTCAAGTGCCAATGTCCACCTAGCTACTCTCGGTGGCAAATCTCTTTTAGTCAACGTTTTTTGAAAAGCCTGACAATCCGTTACGATTTTGAACTGTATTCCTAAGAGATAAACTCGGAACTTTTTCACTGCTTTGATTACTGCCAGACATTCTAATTCATACGAATGATATTTCCTTACAGCCTTGTTAGTCTTTCTACTCATGTAATATACCGGTCTCATATATTTTTCATCCTGATCCTTCTGTAGCAATACAGCGCCGTAACCATCAATGAAGTTCTGTAGCAATACATCTGGCATCGCAATGAAGTTAAGTTACAACTTCCGGATCATAAATTTTAAGAAGTGGTTCGCTAAGCAACGCTTTCTTCAGCGTATCAAATGCCTGCCTTTGACGTACACCAAATTCAAAAGAACGACCGTTTTTCAGAATCTCAGTAAGCGGAAAAGCAATTTTCGCATAGTCCTTTACAAACTTTCGAAAACAGCCTGTCAAGCCAAGGAAACTTTAGATGTGTTTCTGCGTTTTTGGGTCAGGATCTGCCTTCAGTTTCGCAGGCGAGGGAGCAACGAAGTCTCTTTCTATGACGTGGCCCAGAAAGTCTACCCGTCTTTGCAAGAACACGCACTTTTCCCACTTAATTATTAGCCCATTATCAGCAGCAACCCGTAGAGTCTCAACGATTTTGTTGTAGGCGTCTTCTTCATCTACGCCGGGTACAATTATATCATCCATATAAGTGAAAACTACTTTTCGTTTAATAAGATCTTGGAAGACTTCATACACAAATCTTAAAAAAACAGTTGGGCTGATACATAATCCGAATGGAGTTCGAAGGAATTCGTATTGGCCTTCCGGAGTCACAAAAGAGGTATATTTGCGACATGCTTCGGCGACAGGTACGTGAAAGAATCCATTCTTTAAGTCTAGAGTTGAAAATACTCTAAACTTTGCCAGAGCATCTATCCTATCTTCAATCAACAGCATGGGGTAATGATCTCTGCAAATCCGCTTGTTTAGTTCTCTGTAATCTATACATACCCTATGGGATCCATCTTTTTTACGAACAATTACCACCGGACTTGCATATTCGCTGGAACTTGGTTGGATGATGCCCTCACTTAGCCACTCATTGATTCGTCCAGTACTTGTTTTTCTTTAGGTGCTAATATTCTCGGCTTCAGACTCATTACTTCTTCAGTTTTCAGTCGTATCTTTGTTTCAATATTAGTTTTTACCCTCTTTTTCGGAATGTAATTTCTAATTATTTCCTCTATATTCGTCTTATAGTGTCCTTTAACATTTATCTCTTTGCCATCAATGCAGTTGATTTTATTAATACCACTGTCCAGTAATTTGTTGTACGGATCAACTTTTTCTTTTTCGTAATTTGATTTATCCTTATCTTAATCTCCTTTATCAACTTTATCAATTTCAATTTCTTTTACGTTAACTTTTATCGTAACTGCTTTTATCGTGACTTTGCCTTCATGCATCACTACTTCTAAATCTTTCAATAATTCATGCCCTAAAAGTACTTCCGAATTCATAGATTTTGTGGAAACCACAAAGATTCTTGTATCTTGTACAATGGGTCCCGCCGTCAATTATAACTTCCGTTCTGAAGCTACCCATTGGATTGGTCTGAGAGTTGCCCAATCCAATGAAAACTTTCGTTGACGGGTCTAGTTTAGGTGCTCCACTCTTGAGATACAGTCCCACCTGATTAGATTTACATCACTCCCAGTGTCGATTAAGGCCCGAAATTGATTTTCTTTAATCTGAATAACTACAGAATTTGCAAGAGATGTTATCTGGCTTACAAATTTGATTGCCCTCTTTTATCTGGGTTTTGGGATGGACATGCTGATGCAATATGTCCGTGCTGACCACATCTGAAACATTTTGGCCCTTTAAATTTGTCAGGACACTTGTCTAATGTGTGCTGGTCACAACCACAACAATAACAACGTTTTTTCTTTGATATCATCTTCGAGTCCAGTTTGACCTTTATTTCTTCTCCAACAACCCTTTTCATTTTATATTTCTGTTCTTTCATATTGAACTTCATCTCTTCATTGAGTTCTGGACACGACAAATTGCTACCAGGTCTCTTAATTGGAACTTTCGAGCTGCCTTGCATCCTCTGTTATACTGACGCTTATTTTCTTCTTGCATTTTTAGAATGTTTTCTCTTGCTTCGTTTCTGATTCTTTCTCTTTCTTCATTAAATTGCAACATACTTTCCTCCTCCAATAGCTGCATCATCTTAACGTCTTCCTTCTGTTTCATTTTTACTTTCAAAAAAACCATACGATAATATTATTGTCATCACCATAACAACACACACAGCTCTTATTATTTTCCAGCAGCAATTGCTGCACCCAGCTGCTTGACTGGACGGTTAGTCTCCCACATGTTTGTGGTGCGGTGTGTGTGTGTGTTGTAAGCCACAAAGCTCGAAATTGATTTTCTGTTTACTTTTAGTCAGAGTAACTAACAGGAAGTTTTAGTTCTGTTCTGTTCCTAAATATCTTGAAAAAAGGCGTCGCAACTTAAATCTAGCTTTGTCTCGACACCCCATCCAAAAGAGGTTTCCGAAATCTTTAAAATGATGTATTATACGGGAGCGTCGTGCATATTCCATACCAGCTTTAGACAATTTAAAACATCATTTACGGTAACGATGGTAACAGTTTCTAAACATAAATTATTTATCTTCTACATTACTGTAAGGATTGGAGAAAATATAGAACAATTGAGTGAAATGTTGTTTTGTGCACTGCCGTGCAGTTTCCAGCTTCCCAGTGGTGTACGGCCCCCACAGCCGCACACGTGGCGATATATGTACTAATTATTTTTATTATTTTGTTAAATTTATTTTTTTGGTATTCATGGGTGATATTCGGCATCCATCTAGAGTGCCATTTCAATATATTGGACGGTTCTAAGTGTACATTACAGAAGACATTTAAATCAATTTAAAAAGTATCAAATTTTAGGGATGTTTTTTTGAGTCTTTAATTGAATGTGACTATTAAGTAAGGAAACACCACTATTAGCTTGCAGAAAAACTACAGTTATAAGGTAAGGCTAACATCTCAGGTCTTCCAGATACCCTTAACTTTTCCGGGAAAAAATGTTTCAAATAAAAAGTGAATGGATAAAAAGTTAATTTGGAAACTTTGACAAGATCGCAGTTCTTACAATGGTAAGAGAAAGTAGAAACATATACACACACACCCAGAGAGAGAGAGAGAGATGTATAAGAAGATTAACAGCAAACTACCTTAAACTACAAAATTTGTTGATTGATTTCTACTAGGTAAAAACAAAACTCTATCATAACTAGGAATGACTCTTGTGTTGTTTTTGATATATTCTTTTATAGTTTCTACTCTTGAAATGCTAGAATTTATATAGTAGATTGCTATTACCCAGTAGAGCAGGTCACAATTCATTTACTCAGTAATGATAAGTCATTAACAACTGGGTAACGACCGGAGCCTTGTAAACGGACCGACAAACATGCCGCTACTATGTGTACTAAACAAACTGCACTGACTAAAGTTTATCCGCTATAACTAAAGTGTGCTCTGTATGATCACGTTGTAGTACTTACTGTTTTTAATGCAAAATAACTATTAACTATATTATCATTAGTATAGTTATGTTATGCTATATACATTAAATTTCACAATACTTTTTTACTTATTGATGCAGCTGTAAGGAAGTACTGCGATTGTACCAAATTTTCGAAATTGAATTGCACAAGTTTGAGGTTCCTTGTGTGTGATACAATGTTTTTAACTAATGGTCTGTATGTGTGTTGTATGAACCACATTTTTTGAATACAAAAATTTGCAGAAACTTGCTGCACCAACTTCGCTTCTTACACAAATGTTTCAATTAACCGGAAGTGTGACTTTCTTATTATTCAATTGAGGGTGGGTAAATAAACCCTATGCAATTCAAAGCTGGCGAAAATGTTAGTATGAATTCTTAGGTTAGGTTCTTATATCGAGGTTAAAAAAAAATTATAAAACTGTTTCAACCCCTTTAGGTTATGTTTTATTTTAGGGTTAGTTTGTTTTAAGGATGTGGAGGGATATTAGTAAAAAGTACTGCACATCTAAACTATTTATTTATACAGCAAATAGCCTCGTTCGCTTTCAACATCAAAAGAACATATTTAATGTAATAGTAGTTAATTGATTAATTGATAAAGAGGAGGCGAGGCTTGTTACACCGCGACCTTAATAGTACAGTTAAAAACTCTGTCTTCTTCTAGGTATTTACAGAATATACATCACCATGTATATACTATTCTATCGACCAAGAGCCATGACCTATTATTCAGGTCGTTGAGGAGGACTGTAGAAAGGCTTCCAGAGCATTGGGCTTTGTATGGAAACACACTGGTGATCTCAGTGATCCCAAAGCTGTGATAGCTCTCTACAGATCATTTATAAGAAGCATTATGTAGTACGCATCTGTGATATGGAGACCATGCAGGATAAAGGATGTCACAAGACTTGAGGCCATGCAATCCCGCTTTGTTAAGAGCTATTAACAAGAAGTTTTCCTTCTTTGGCTCTAACTTTGCTACTTTAGAGGATAGAAGATTACGAGCTGATTTGACTTTCTTGAAAAAGCTATTGAATAGTGGATATTGATTGTCCCGGAGCTACTTGCTGCAATTCCATTCCATGTGCCTTCGCGCAAATTGGGCGGTTCATTATCTTTCGTTGTTGCATTTTTATAAAACTCATATATATTTGCTAACACCGAAGTCATCTCAAGAATTTGTGCTGGAATATTCATTCCAAATATCAATGATTTTGAAACCTGGAAATATTGATTTCCAAATGTCCACTCCTTTATTTAAAAAAAAAAATTTTAATTGTAATATTTGGCGGCTCCATCCTGCCTTGTAGAGCAAAGTGCTGTGTGTGTGTGTGTGTGTGTGTGGAAGTCACATAGGTTAGAAAATGTGCCATCCGAGGTCGAGTGGCCAGAGAAGAGAAAGCAAATGGTTGAGGGGCGCTAATAACCACCGTAGTTGATGGGCCCAAAACAACTGAACATTGTACAAACAGTAGAAAGAGGGAAGGGATTAGCTCAGCGGTTAGCGCACTGGGCTTCCAAGCGGAGGATACGGGTTTGAGGCCAGCTGTACTGCCCTTAGATTTTTTCTTCCTAGGAGCCCCTACAGCACACTGTCCGGTGATGGACAGTGTTGTCTGTTAAGAGAGAACACTGTCCGGAGGCCGTACAGTGCATTGGAGAAGGCTCCGGGCGCCAATTACCATAGATTTTGATGCGCCTTAAATTTAAAAAAAAAAAAACATTAGAAAGAGAAAGTCGTGTGAGTGTTTCACAGCAATTTTTTACTTCATTTTTATTTTGGTATTGATATTTCTATTACTATCTTATATAATCTCATTTGTTGTGTTTGGTTCCGCAGAGCGGGAAAGCATCAGAGATATTTTCCATGCTAGCTTGCTTTTTTGTAGTCATCGACCGGTTTCGGGCGTCCGCCCATCATCAGGATGTTTTTGTCAAACTCTGTGCAAATCTATGTTATCACTTTTGACATACTAATGATGGGCGAACGCCCGAAACCGGTCGATGACCACTAAAAGAAGCAGGCTATCACGGAAAATATCTCTGATGATCATCTCATTTGTTTGTTGTATAAAATAAGCAGATCGCACATAAAAAAAAATGTAAAGGGAACTCGAAATAAGTGCCCATTTCATGTTTAAACTTAATTTTGAAAATTTCCTGCCATCCTAATATTACCCTTTACTGTCTAATTCAAAAGAAGTGAATTTTTTTAACGGTTGCAGATAATTCAGTCGTAGTTAAGATTATTTATTTATTGATAAATGTAAAAATTTTAATGTTTTCTTTGGAATGTTGGTCTTGTATGTATTTAATATAAAATATTGGATATGTTCAATTTTTTTTTATTTTTTAATTTTTAACAGCAATTAGTTATGGTCTTATTTGAACGTTATGTATTAAATTAAAATATTTTTGTAACCATGTAGTATATGTTTGAAGAAAATTCTAATAAGATTTACTCGGGTACTTCATGCTCAATAATAAATCTTTAAAAAACTTCTTTCCTTTTTTTTGTAGAGCGCAATATGTGTGCACCTATATTTGTATACGTTTAAATAAGAAAGTGAAATATCATTAACTATCGGCCGTTTATGTGTACATAATCCAATCTGAGCAATTACTATCTTGTGTATATATGAGAAGGCTAGAGATATTGGAGTGAAAGAGTACGAGGAATAAAAGAAAGGTGACTAATATGCACAAGTCGCAGTTAACTACGGCCACCTTCTCCCTCTCCTCGCCTCATATACACACACACAACACACACAAACATAATGGATGGCCATCCAAGCGGCCACGTTCATGGATAAATGAATCCGTCTCCGTTTGGTCTTTAGATAAGTTCTCTTATTGCATTCCTCCCCCACGGGGCGACATCTTACCAGAGCGGCTCGAAATGTTCGATCCCGCTTTGAGTTAATCACTTTATAAGTTTAAAAACCGACCTGTAGGCTTGTTCACATCTTCTCACATTATAAACCTGCTAGGCATTCACCTATTGGCCAAACCATTAAACATTTGTGGAAACATATCGGGATAAGCGCTGGATATTTTTTTAAAAATATATATTAATAATAATATATATTGAAAAGAAATGGGTGACATTTATTTTTTTTAATACTTACTTTGGATAAAACAGAAGAGTGGGAACTGTAACATATCGCAACGTAGAGAAAACAAATTATATGCCAGTTAAGAAAAACATATTCATCAAAATACTCCAATTCCTAAAATTCCGATCAATACAATATCCCCAGATTTAGAATTTTTTTAATTCATATATTAGTTGGTTTATATAAATTCGTCCCATGAGAAAACACTCACAACACTGTCTGTAATAGCAATTATCACAATTTTAATTGATAATATTCTTTTAACTTGTAATATTTTACGTTTACCCTTAAGTATTTATTACTCCTGATAGGTTTAGGACCAGATAGCCAAATGTGGCTACATTACGACCGCAAGACAGCGGTACAATTTAGAGAATAAATCTAACATCTTCTTCTCTTTAGAGAATAAATCTAACTCCCACAGAATTCTTCTAAATTCAATGTTTCCGGAAAAAGTTCAAAATAAAATTGATTAATTTATATTTGTAAAGATTGAAGTTGTTTCCGAGAAAATAAAAAAAAGAAGCTCAGAACCTATTCCGCAAAGCTGTAGTTTCCGGTTAAGTTTTTGCCTTCAAATTTGGAATTCTTGCAAGGCTTTTAATATATCAAATACTATATATGTGGTAGAAGCGCATATTGCACCGAAGGAAAGCTTAAAGCTGCAGCTTGTCTAGAACCACGCAAAAATCAATTTTAATGGAAGAATCTATCATATATAAAAGTGATAGACCAGTATGTATGCATATAGTACGAGAAATTCGAAGAAAATCTTTCAAGCAATTCTAGAGAAAATCGCGAAAAGTCAAAAAACCTCTCAGCAAAGTTGCATTTTTGCTTAAAGGTTATTACTCGAAACGTTCGTGTCTAATAAGGTGTTAGTATCTAAACGGAATATTAAATTTGAGCTTCCTACGATTTTTCGTTTGTGACGTATTTTTCATGTATATATTATTTTTTATATATATACCTACACACACGCGCACACATATGAAATATATATAACATAAATAGACCATTCCTAGAAACATTTATTTAGACTTTAAAACTGTTATGTTTACAAACGTTTAAATGGACTTGTCATAAAAAAGATGGTAGGGGAATACCCTACCACTTATATCCCTAATATGGGAACTCCTTCTGTCTCAACTAAAGCCTACAGTGGCAGTATAAATTTAACCTAATTGACAGGTCCCCAGAACCCTCCTGAAATCCGATTTTTCCGGAAAAGTCTTTTAAATAAATGTTATAGAATTGTATCTGCGCACTTAGCATTTCAAGATAAAAGAAAGTAGTTGTACTTTCATTCGAAAAAATATCAAAAACCTATTCTATAACGTCGTAATTCTGGTTAACCGATTTTCCTCAAATTTGACAAATTTGGAATTCTAACAATATTTCTAGTACATAATATTATGTAAGTGGTTACACCATACATTGCACTCACGTGGCATTCTAGAGGAAGGCAAAAAATCAATTTACTCAGAAACATGTTTCAAATAAAAGTGTTAGGCATAGATGTGTGTACATAGCAGACGAAGTTTAAAGAAAATTGCGAAAAACTCAAAAAAAAGAACATTCAGTAAGGTGACAATACTTGTTGATGGATTCTTCCCAAAACTGACATGAAATACCGAGTTTGAGCTTGCTACGGTTTTTCATTTTTGAAATATTTTCTATACACATCAACAGACCATTCGCTGAAAATTTGTTTACGTACTCACGAGACTCGAAACATCTATTTCCGGTGAAAACTCAATTTCAAAAATTTAGCCTGATTGTAATGCTTTCTCTACTAGGAGGAAGTAAACCTTATATTTTTCTTAATTTTTTAATGTTGTACTGCTTGGTGTTGGTTTATTAAATCAAGAGAATGCTTGAACTGCAAAAGGTTGAACGAATTAAGGGTTTAAGAAGTAAGATTTGCGATCAATGTAAGTTACCATGAGAAAAGTTTGAAAAGTTGAATTTTTACTGGATTGATTGTAGCATTTTCAGCGCAAGTTCGCCCTTGGCAAGTAGTTAGCTAATATTTATTTCAACAAAAAAAGAAATAATAATAATAATAAAAGAGCTGTACACTTATGATGTACAAGTTGTCCCATACCGCACGGGCGGAGAGTTAAACGCAAACGGGCTTGGGCTGACCGTATTATAAATTGCCCACTCCTGGCTATACATCAACTGAGAATCGCTGCCTCACATCCTAATAGGGTTTTCTTCCAGTTAACTCTCCCAGTCCGTAATTTTTATTTTATTTTAGTTTTTTTGTATTTTTATTTATGTCTTTCTATGCTGGCCGTTTCTCTATTTCACGCGCACACACGGTTGGTAGTGGGCTCATTCAGATTGCATGTGCGGTAATTTTGATTGATTTTTCTAGCTAGAGAGCCGCTACCAGTATCCTTCTTATGTTATTTATATAGTAGAAAGGGTCTTAAAAGGGAAGTCTAACCTCACAACAGGAGGGCGACTTCTTTAAAGATCTTCCTCTTCACCCTTATTCCTGTTAGATATCTCATATATACAATTTCCGATCGGAGCCGTTTTTTATTTATTATTCTTTATACTGAACATATATTGCATGTATGTGTGTGAGCAGGCCACCAGCTGCTTGATATCGTGTTCATTTGTACTATATCCAACACGTTACCCACTTAGTCAGGTTTTTGTAAATGAGAGAACTACCTGCCTTTAAGGCCAATTATAACAAAATATGTTTAATGTATTACATACATTGCTTAAAACATTCTACCAAAAGATTTATAAAAACTAATATGAAATCTTTTTTTATTAAAAAAAATAAAGTCCTATTTAAGTGTTACGGTTGAATTAGAAAGCTCACTCTGCGTAACCGTGAAATATTGCAAAAAAAAAAAAAATCACCAGAGGTTATGTTTCTATAAAACTTGCGTCTGGGTAAGTTGCATGTTTTACTTGTTCTTACTCCTGTAAGAGAAAGTGTAGCGATTGCTTTTTATTGAACAAAATATCTCAGGAAGTCTTGAAACTTGAAAACCTTTAGTCAAATCCGTCAATCGGAAAAGCCTCCAGATTTTCGTTGGCTCCAACGATTTTCTTTAAACTTCATATATTATCTGCACATGAGTGGTCAAAAATAACCGGATGCTAAAACTCACACCACATTCCTTTACGGCGATTCTCACAGTTCTGATCGACAATTTTTTTTATCCTGCTTTTCCCATGGCTTCAGATCATTCGGAAGGCATAATTCTTCCTAGAAAAGTCTGGAGAGTTAGCAGAATTTGAGTGACAGTGAAGAAATGTTAGCTGAAGATTCAAGCTACTAATGGAGGCAAAGAAGCATAAATGTTGCAAAATTTCTATTTTAACATTATAAAAAAAATAAAATTAATGAATCTATTATTATTGAACAGTTGAAATATTCAAAGAGAAGATGATTAGGGACACGCAAGTCGACAGTTATCTTTCGTTCTCCGTTGGGTTGACTAATTGGTATATAATGATATACCTGGTAGAACAATACGCTAAAAGGGCTTCATTTCATTAGCAAGGCCTGTTCCCGTGGAAATACCGCGCCATACTGCCTCACACCAGCCACTAAACTAGTCTCTCTACAGCTCACCCGTTCACCCCTGGAAACGGCCTTCTACCTCATAACTGACTTATTGGTATCGGCCCTACAGTATACTACCGGCTTCATCGCCCCGCTTCCACCATCCAACACTTATATTCACAGGGTATTGTAGAGAAAGGAAAATGGAAAGGGGTTCTGGGGAGGTGTTTTTGAGAAAGGGTAACCCACCCACACAGAGATAGTAAGGGAAGTTGAAGTTGCTTTACCTTCATTGTCTGTTATTCGACTATACTTTGGAGTCCCCTTAATGGACCCTCCAACTTGTTGATAGTACTGATCAACAACTTGAGAAACTTATAAATAAACGTGTAAAAGGGATTATGTTCAATAATATTGTTCAACATAAATAAGATACATTAACAGTAAAATTAGTTTTGCTAAAATTGTAAAAATGAAACACGCACACAACTTTCTCCTAATCCAGTTAATATTATGATAAAATTGACAATTTTCCTTAAAGTTAAAATTTTATTCGTTTGACTTGACTAATAGTGGTGGAGGGGGGACATGTACCTACCCTGCAGGTAGCAGTTGAATGATTGATTACATTGTATTCCAGAAGACAGCGCCAATAATATCAACAAACACAGCAATATGAAATTTTATGTCACAGATTCCTCAGAAATCTTCTCAAATAAACGGCAAATTATTTCAAATACAAATGATACTTGCTTTCTTTTTGACACTATTAGCCAGTATGGGACTATTTGAACAACCTTTAATATAATGTTATAAGCTGTACTGTAATGTTAGACAAAGTAATTATAGTATGGAATATTGTATAATAATTTTTATTAATTACTTTCTCTTACTCCTAGTAAGAGGAAGTATTGTAAGCGTCTGTAAAATTTCTCGATATCGATGTTTTCACCGGAAATATTCCGTTTTGATTGGTACCCTAGTCCAAAAAGGGGTTTTAGCGAATGGTCTGTATGTGTGTGTGTGTGTGTCAGTGTGTGTGTGTGTGTCTGTGTGTGTGTCTGTGTGTGCGTCTGTGTGTGTGTATGTATGTGAACAGCATAGCTCAAAAACGAAAAATCGTAGAAAGTTCAAACTTGATATTACTTTTAGGTATCACCATGGGATCTGACGGTGCGTTATGTGTCAATATTCCTCAGCCGGAAGTACCACTTTACTAGTTTTTTTTTTACGTTTTTGCAATTTTCTCAAAAATGGCTCCGAAGATTTTTCTTTAAACTTGCTATATCAACTACACATACAAAGAGCTACATCTTTTATTTGAAACATTTCTCCAGGAAAATTCATTTAAGGGCACCCCAGGGGGTGGGGTTAGGTTTTCATCTTAACTGCTGTTTCAGTATATTAGACAATTCGGTCATCTAAATAATGTTAATTAGAATTAAATATGTTGTTGAAATTCCGAGTTTGAAAAAAAATAGATAACCGGAAGTGCGTTTTTACTGAAATATAATTTCCAGTTTTCTGGTATTTTCTCGAAATGGCTCCAACGATTTTCTTTAAACCAGCGTTGTTAACTATACATATAAAGAGCTACAACTTTTATTTGAAACTTTTCCCCTGATAAATTCATTTAAGGGGACTTTTGGGGGAGGGGGGTTATGTTTTTCTTTAAAATGCTATCACAGTTGATTATACAATTCTGTCATCCAAATGAAATAACTACAAATTAATATATGACCCAAATTCCGAGTTTCAAGGAAATTAGTAAACCGGACAGTTTTACTGGACAGTGTTTTCACTTTTCGACGAATTTCATTAATTTGGTACAATAACTATAAAATTTGTCAATTATAATTTTGAGTACTGGAGTAAGAGAAAGTTGTGTGAGTGTTTCACAC
>JAAEAF010002190.1:0-184756 GCA_011037195.1 Triatoma infestans | reverse complement strand
GGTCCTCCGCATGGGAGTCCAGTACGCTAACCACTTAGTCATTCCCTTCCCTAACTAACCGGAAGTCTACTTTAATGAACGGGTTTTTCAAATTTATCACGAATTTCTTGAAAACGGCTCCAAAGATTTTCCTTAAATTTTCTAGACTATCTAAATATAGAAACAACTATCATCTTTTTTCGAAGCATTTTCCTGGAAAATTTATTTTCTGGGTGTGAGGTGGGGGAGTGGGGAGTGGGTAGCGCTAAGTTTCCTCTAGTGTACTACTTGAGTAAAATAAATGATTCTGCCTAAGTGCAGAAATTACCTAAACGACCTTGGTTTAATGGAAGTGGTATCAGTAAAAGTGCAGCAACAGCAATTTGCAGGTTAAGGTGGAAGCTCGCAATTTGTGGGTCATACCTGCAGAGAATTAATAAAAGATTTTCCTGTTTATGCGCAAAATGTAAGGAAGAAGAAGAAGATTTTAAACATGTAATAATGATCTGTCCACTTTATAAAAAAGAAAAAAACCAAATGTGTTAGACAAACTTTACAAGTATTTATTAGACGCCCCTTTTCAATATGAAGAAATATTATTTTCTAGCAACATGTGCTGAAATCTTTGGTAGAAATGACTAGTAAATATAAATGTATTTAAAAGTTATACCTGATATTGATGAATAGATGATTTATGATTGGAGGAATGATTGTATTATAGTGTTATCATAGGTTATGGCTCGAGGATGGTAGGAATATAGAATACTCCATCCATTGTAAATAGATATGTATAAAAAAAAAGTTTGTATATAATTTTCATAGGATGTGTATAGTTGCTGGATGAATGTAAGGAGTGTATGTATTTAAAAGTATGAATGAAGAGTGAATGATACTAGGAAAAAAAATAAAAAACGTGGTAGATTCTTATCACACATAGATTCTTACATAATGTAAATAACGTGCTGGCTGTATAGCAAAAGCCAATGCCAAAAAAATGGTTCTGTCAGATAAAAATATGATATAAATAAGATACATATAAATAAATTGGAATCCTTGCTACCATTCCAAGTAGAAGATAATCTGTTATCCTATGAGAACGACATCACAGAATCAAGTACATTGAAATTTTATTGTTCCGGTTTGGGAAAAAAATTATGTTATCAGAAATATGTAAAATTTGAAATGTAAAGAAAATTTGTCATTTTGTATATAATTGTATTAACAAGAGAAAGTCGTGTGAGGAGTAAGAGAAAGTCGTGTGAGTGTTCCATACCAGATATTTTCCAAATGTTTGTTGACTGTGCAGTGATGTGTGAACGAGGCGGTCTCAATTCCTCTACAAAACGCTTCACTTTTTTCAAGCTCGCAAAATGCTTGTAAAAAAAAAAGAAGTAAAAATAGTGAATCTAGCAATCCATGTGATTCATCAGTTTCCTGATTGTTTAGTCCCTTCAAGGATTCATTAGGTGGCGACATGTTCACCAGCAACGAAGTGAAAAACAGATGAGCAAAACTGGTTCACACTTCAAGGCAATGAACTGTTCCCTTCCAGCATAAAAAACTAATAGAGAGAGGGCAAATAGATAAATATATTATGTGGGATTCTGTAAAAAGGTAAATACAGAAAAGTAATTTAATATACGACACTAAAAATATTTATATCTTAAATTAGTGAATACCTCTCTTGTAGATTAAATGCAATAAACACCTTTAATTGCCAAGTGCTTAATTAAATCTATTATAGTACTAGTAGTTTCATAAACAAACAGAAAGAGTAAAACAGTAATGAAATGGAACTTAATTTAAAGAGAGAACGTAACCTAGATAAAACTTATTAAAAATTAACTTTATTTACAAAGAGGAATTGTTTCTGCTTCCAACTTTACACAAGAGATTAAGTTGAGAAACTTACTTAATAGAATTGATGGAAGAAATGAATTAAATGCTAGTTACTCGGATTATCTATTAACAAATGAAACCGTTTTACAGATAGCAAATATTTGTACACAAGTTTTAATAATAAATATATAATATTCAATTTAATTACCTGATTGAGTAATTATTGAATATTTAATTTACCTAATCTTTAATTTATTTATTCATACAGCTTATCTTGTTAAATTTCCTGGCCGTAATTAGATGAAATATGAAGTTTGAAGTTTCTGCTATTATGACGATACAACATACATAAACATACAGAGCCATCAGCCAAAAACCAACAAAGCACTGTACAGTTTAAACTGAAATCTTAATTTTTTCAAAAAAAAAATTAAATAAAAGTGATAGATTTATTGTCGCTGTGCCAGTGAGCGCGTTTCAAGTTTAATGAATATCGTTCTAGTTGTTTTAGAAATAAACCACAAAAGACTCAAATATCTATTCTGTTAAGTTGTATTCCTGGGTAACCGATTTTTTTCAAATTTGAAATTCTATTAATATTTCTAATTCATATTAAATATTATGTAGGTGGTAAAACCATACCATTGTACTGAAGTGGTACTTTAAAGGATGCATAACGCTACTTGTTCTCTCAGAATCCCCACCCCCCCCCAAAGGCAATTGCGTAAAAATTTCGCAAATTTAAAGTAAAATTTGCCAATTTTATAATTGTATTAATTTGCAGTAAGAGAAAGTAGTGTGAGTGTTTCGCAAACAGATTTAATTTTTTTTCAGAATGAAGGTACTCAAAATAATGCATCATCCTTACAATATTTCCATATACAGCAAGCAAATAAACATTTTACTACCCTAAAAGTAATTCTCTAATTAAAAAAACAAAAAACAGATGTTTAATTAAAGACTAGCAGACTGAATATTGATAAAATAAGTTATTTAAAAAAAGAAATAAAGTATATAAATATACATATGATATTTAATCATGTGACGTGAGTTGTAATTTTATTGGCAAGTATTGTAACATATATATATATATGGTTATGATTTATGTATACACACGTATATTGAATATGAAGAAATATTATTGACTGACATAACTAATAATAATATATAACTTATTGGTACCTTGTATACAATATAGAATATAGATAAAATTACATAAATAAAAGTTGAATACACTTCGAGCCATAAACTGTCTTAAGTTTTATCAGCCAATCAATTTTTTTTTTTAACTTTTTTACAACATAATATTTCTAGCATAAAACATGTACATGAATATATTCTTATCCAAGTAAGTATAGACAAAGTACTAAAATAAAAAAAAGGAAAAAAAAAATAATCTGGCGTGAAATACGACTTCCGGTCAATTGATTTTTTTCAAACTCGGAATGTGAGTAATATATTTAATTCTTATTAATATTATATGTTGTAAGGATTGAAGAATAATACTGAAATGGAAGAACAGAGGGATATCGAATGTCACTCCCCCACCACAATCTTCCGAAAATGAATTTTCTCTGGAAGAAGTTTTCCAATCATGTGATAGGCTTTCTATTTTGTAATTATGCAATGTTTAAAAAAAAAAATCATTAGACCGTTTATCGAAAAAAAAAACATGTAAATCCATTCGATAAAATGGTCTACTTCCGCTATCCTCCTAAACGAAATATCGAGATTTAAGCTTTCTGAGTTGCGCTGAGTACTTTTTCATGCTCAGGGGCCTTGAAACATGAATTACAGTGAAAACTCAATTTCCAATATTGAACATGTATTGAAGTTCGCAATACTGATTCTTCTTACAGCAGTAATCAGAAGGTAGCCGTAAACACTAAACTGGTATGAAACACTCACTTTCTCTTACGGCAGTTAACACAGTTTTTGAATAACAACATTTTCTTCAAAATGAATAATTTCAACTAAATGTTTACTTGTCTTCCAGTTTTATATCAGCAGCGAAATCTAATCTTAATAAAATTACTTTTTTGACGAAATCATAATACTAATCATAAAACTTAAGAGAATAATCTTTCCAGTCGTTTTCGAGAAAAATCGCAAAAAAAAACATGAAAAATCGATTGAGTAAAGTGATAGTTCCGGTTCAGGAATTTTACTGTCGGATACCTTGGTGATAATCAAACGGAATGTAAAGTTTGAACTACGAGCGATTTTTAGTTTTTGAGCTATACTCTTCACACACACACCAATTTCTAAAGACCACACTTGCAGAATCAGGGGACCACAAAACGTGTATTTCCGGATGAAAACTCGAAGCCGAAAATTAGACACAATCGCAATGTTTCCCCTTACAACAGTAAGAGAAAGTAAAAATTTACATATATTATACATCACTTCAAAATCCGTTAAATATTTTACTCATTTAATAGTAAAAATAAATAACTCTTTATAATGAGACAAATAGAATCGATTAAGAATTCGATTAGGAATAAATTCCGAAAGAAAAAAAAAATATTCCAGTCAAATCACGTGGCCAAATTCCTGTGTACAAAATATCCACCTTAATGGCTGGCCTATCGAATATGTTATTAAATTCTTTTAGTTCCATTCTAAATAATCGAGGATAATCCAGGTCAGACTTTACCCCAAAGCGTACTGGAATGTATCCAGACACAATCAACTTTTTAGCAGGTTGTAGATAAACGGTCAGCAAAGAATCGAATTCAAATAATCGTTTCATTTGTTTCAATTCCCATTATATTAAAATTTAACAATTTTATCTTAGAAGTAGGAATTTTTACTAAATACTAGGCTGGGCTTAGTGATATAAAGGTTGAGGGAGGAATGTAGATTATACTGATTTCATAGTTCATAGGTAAATCCGTTGCAGCATTGCAGAGCACCGCTTCCGGGGCTTCTATTTGATTCCCCTAAAATAAAAATTTCTGCCGAAAAATGTTCCCTTATACAAAGTATTAACGCATAAAATATGGGGAATCTAATATCAATTTTCCCAGAGCCAGCTAGATTAGATTAGATTCTATGGGGGAATTGGCTCTTCAGCCTGCGCCACTTAGGTCTAGTGTGGCACCCCCTAAGTTGGAGACCTCTCCCCAGCCCTGTCCTTTGTCGGACTGTAGAGTCTGGGGAGGCTGCCAGGTAGTCAATTTAGAGTACCTGCCATCAGAGCACCTCTCGAGCCCTGTCTGCCTTAATAGACCCGAGAGGGGCCCCTGGCTGAGGCTGGCAGGCACCAGCTTCTTCTCTCCAAAGAGGCGATACCTCAGCTATACATGCTCCTCGCGCTGACATAGCACGTGCAATGCTGTTTCCTCTTCTTCCTGACAAAACCTACACAGGCTATCCGCTGCCAGGCCCACGCAATGTATGTGCTTATTGAGTCTACAATAGCCAGTGAGGACCCCATCTGCTATCCTTATGGCCAGCCAGCCTAGTTGGAGTAATTCTGCAGTTAGCCTGGGCGAGTAGCTATGAAAGAACATTTTCGCCTGCCTTTGGCCTGGGTTTTTGGCCCACCATTCCCTTGATCGGTCGTGTATCCATGTCCTAATGGTAGAGCCAGCTAACTCACACAAAAAAAAAATCTAATGTAAAACACTCACACGACTTTCTCTTACTCTAATTAATACAATTTAATGAAGAAAGTTTCTTTAAAATTGCAAAGATACAATGTTTAGTTGGGCTGGCCAATATCAGGGTGGTGGGGATTTTACTTGAGCGCCATGATGTGGAGCACTTTACATGAAAACCAAGCAAGCTTGTGCATAATTTTAATTTAAACTAACTGACAAAAGTTTGAAGAAAATCGTTGTAACAGTTTTCGAGAAATTACAAAAAAACTCAACAACTTATTATGTAAAATCGAACTTCCAGTTAATCGATTTTCTTCAAATTTGGAATGAATACGATTAATACAATTTGGTCAGTATTCTTTAAACTTCAAATTTTACTCATTTGTCTTAACATCAAATATAGAAGTAGTGGCGATAATGTACCCACCCATGCAGATGGTGGGAAATTTAGAAAAGTGCTCCAATAACATTTCAAAATTTAATGTCACAAATTCTAAAACAGCTAAAACAATTTGTTTTCGGAAAATTATTTCAAAAGCATTTCAAGTTTAAGAAATCGTTATAGTCTTTTTCGAGAAAATTCCAAAAATATCTCAAAAATATATTTTGTAAAGTCGCACATCCGGTAAACCGATTTTCTTCAAATTTGGAATCCTCCCAATGCTTCGATTGTATTATATATTAATACTGTTCACGTGTTAGAACCGCGTACTATACTGAAGTGGTATTTCAGAGGAAAACTTAATGCGACGGTTCCTCCAGAATCCAGATGAAAAAAATTGACATTCCCTAAAAAATGTTTGAAATAAAAAAGAGATAGGTATTTATGCCTAGTAGATAGCATACGAAGTTTAAAGAAAATCGTTTTCTTGCGATTTTGGTTTTTTGGGATATTTTGTTTAAGACGCACAAACATACATATAGACTATTCGCTAGAAACATTTATCGTCGGACCCAGGGGAACTTAAACATGTATTTCCAGTAACTACGCAATTTCGACTCTATTGCAACACTTCCCCTTATTAGGAACATGAGAAGGTACAAAAAAAAATTAACCAAATTAGTGTTTGACTACATTAGGAGGATTGTCAGTTCGCGGTTTCAATTATTTCTTCAACTGGGAATATTTATTGCACACAAAATATAAAACGTTACACATTCAATTTAACACGAAACATTTTAGCTGAAATTGTTGTTTTTTAGTATATTGTAGGGGCATGTTGACATTGTCTGATGATATATATTGCAGTCAAATTCAGGTCAGTTATGTGTATAATCTAAAGAGCGATTAAATGTTTTGTAAACATTACCTATTTGAAGATAAGGGCAAAAGGTTCCTGTGAAATTTTACACGTAAGCTTTTAGTTTTTATTTATTCAGTGGAGTTTTCAAAGTAAATATTTGCGATGAAAAATAAATTTCGTAAATTTTATTACAAAAATAAATTGAACAACCACAATCCCAACGTGGAAACAATGTCTGAACACAATATATCTATATCAAACATTTTGCATAATTAGGTTTGCTAAAGGGGTGAGGCGAGATCTAGCACAGCTACAGTAGGCTCCACTTCATGAGGTATATAGCAAGTCTAGCACATTTCAAGAGCGATATATATATAGAGAGAGAGAAAGGCAGAGAGGTAGAATGTGAGAACGTAAGTGTCAATGGCAATAATCCACCTTCCTCTTCACTACTAACTCCGGTGTGACATTGAACCTTCACATGTCTGCTTGTTATGATCTTGTCTATCTTTTATTCCTTCTATTTTTTTTTCCTTTCTTCTGGTATTGATTGCGTCTCATTGGAGTCTCCTGAATACGACAAAATCTAGTATGAAACACTCATACGACTTTCTCTTACTGTAATTAGTACAATTTAATCGATAAATTTTCTTTAAAATTGCAACGTTACGATGTTTAGCTGGGCTGGCCATAAACATGGTGCGGGGGATTTTACTTGTATACCTGAGCGGCCTTATATGAAGAAGTGCTTTATGCCTAAACTAACAAAGCTTGTGCAAATTTAAACTAACTAACAGACCTCCAATACCCCTCTAAAATTAATTACCAAAGAGGCACCATGAGCCTAATTCCACCGCGACTTACACAAGAAGGTCTACTGTGGATCCTCACTGCTTATAGAGGGAGTGTCTTCATCCTTTCAAGCAGGCCTAGCAAAAGATCTTCACCTGCTGTTCTCTCCCACCATTGCAGATGCTCATGGATCCTCCATCCTACCTTTGATAGCTGTTAGAATCAGGCTTCTGGACTGGCCACAGAATGTGTTCAGAGACTGTGAAAATGCCCTTGGCCCCCTCCTTGCCAGTCGCCTAGAAAGCCTCCCCTTCTTGTTGCCTAGAAAGCCTTGCAAGTCCTTTAGTACTTCTCCCTCCACCATCTCACATATTTATGTTAGGACAAATGAATAAACATGGGAATTTAAAAAAAAAAAATTGTCAGTTTTTACAAGTATAATTTATTGCATTATGAGATATTATGTATTATGAAATATTATTTATTGCATATGAGAAAAAGTCGGGTGTTTCACATGAGTTTTCTGGAGTAATACTCTCATGCATTCTTCCAAACAAAACAACAGTTTTGTCTAAAAGTTAAAAAATAAAAGCGAAACCAACAGGTAAAACCGCCGATTTATGTAAATAAGGTAAGGAAAACAAAACTGCACAAAAAAAAAAAAATGTTCCAAATGTGATAAACAAATTATGAGTTTTGTTTGTTTGTTTGTAATCCCCCACCATGATATATGCATGTAAATAAAGTATTAAACTTTGCAAACAATAGAAACATTTTAAAAATGATCACAATACAAAGCAACCATGAATAAAATTCAATTTTATATTTTATTGCCATCCTTTTAAGTTTACTAATTATTAATATTAACAATTTCAATATATACACAATGTCAGAATTTATAACTGAATAATTTTAAATAGAAAATTCTAACAATATTATTTTCCTTAATGTTATGTCTTTGTCTTATTAAACTTCACTGTAGTAACATTCACAATGGATTTGTATTATCATTACAAAAGACATAATTAATTTTCTTTTCATCAAATTAGTAAAAAATAAATAACATCTTTTATATAATGAAATTTGAAATTATTTAATAATTTTAACCTACATATTTAATAATTAGTCCAAGCTTCACACATAAGCTAGAATACTGGTGTGAAGCACTCACAAGACTTTCACTTACTGTTATAATCACTTATAGTTTTGGTTGATTGATTTATTTATATTTTATACCACTATTTCCAAGTTACAAAATTTAACGTTAAATTTCAAATGTATGAGATATATCCAAAAGAAACAAAGAATTAACAATGTAATAGAAAAAATTACTTAAATTTATTTGAATCATTAATATTTAACAAAATGTCTATATCACTGTTATCATTAAGATCATTATTTATGTACATACCAATACATTTAAACCTATTATTACTATAAATGGGGCACTTTAATAAAAAAAAATTGTACAAATTATAAGTCGGTCAGTCCGAATGGTTACCTTCAAAATTTATAGCGAATGCCTTTATAGATTACTGTAAAGCTATTAGGCTGACAAATTCTTATTTGATCTCATTGGGATTTTATCCCTCTTAACATGCATGCATTTTTGTTGTTCCTGGCCGGTTTTGGATTTTCATCCATTATCAGAATAAAGTTATCAAATTCATGTAGAGTGCTGACTTTAACTTAATATTTTTGTTGCCACTACACTTGTTAATATGCGGGAGAGGTTATTCGCGTATCACATATGTATAATCGCCTAATACTGACTTTCCATGCCCCCAAGCCTCTCTGTTCTGTATCAGAACTTTGAAGGGCTTATCAAAGCTATCTTTAAGAAGCCATCGGGTCCGAAATTATGTCTGCCACCAATTCGTCGCATAGTCCTTGGTTTGCTCCACTATATCTAGAGCAGATGGGAGCTTGTCCCTGCAGAATCTAATTGCCGCTACTCTAACTACATTTTTATATAAATGTGGAGTTGGGGCATTATCTACAAACTGAATTATACAAATATATCTAAAATAAATTTTATTCAAACTATTGAACATATAATTACATTTATCTACAAATAAATCAATAAATTTATATGTGTATATAAAATATTGATTCTTTGTTTGTAAATCGCTTGAGGCTAAACACACCAAGTTTAACTAAATGTGTATAATGTTAACATGACTGGTGCTTACAGTATCAAGATTTCCTATTGTAAAAAAACATACATTTAGAGCTAACAACATGCCTTAACAAAATATTTTTAAATAGTTTTAAAAAGAAAAATTCCAGCAAGAAAATTGAGATAAAATTCTTATTACTACGATAGAATTCTAACTGGCAAATTTTACTTCAAAGTTGGGATGTTTAGTGAACGTTTAGTTGGACTAACATTACACATCAGTAAATGAGGCAGATATTTATGATGTATACTTCGGTAAGTGAAGTTGGTAATTAATTATAATATGAAGCGTGAATAAAATTTTAGAACATAATCGGAATACGTAATATGTTTTGGCCCTGAATAAGAATTAAATACACTGCATGGTTGAAGCTGAAATTGCTAAAGCCAAAAAAAAAAAAAATGTAATGTGGGTTATACTGGATTCTACTTGAATGGGACTAGATATGAAAGCGCCCGCTCTCACAATCCTCTAAGCATTACAAAACTAAATATTTTTACATCTCTTCAGTGTTTTTACACTGACCTTCTTCAATGTGTAAAGAAAATTCTTGTGGTCATTTTCGACGAAATTTAAAAAAAAAAATCTCAAAAACTTATTCTGTAAAAAATGTTAACTTTCGATCAATTCTTTAGTTTTAGTTACTCCTGGACATGTTTTGAGGTCCTCTGAGTGTGATAAAAATATTATTAGCGAATGGTGTATGTGTGTGTGAACTTCTCAAATACGAAAAATCACAGGAACTTAGTATTCCGTTTAGACAGGGCGGCTCCCATGATTTTCTTTAAATTTTATATTTTCTCTACATATAAATCACTTTTATTTTAAACATTTTCCCCGGAAAATTTATTTTTTTGGGGGGTTCTGAGGAAAAGTAGCTTTCATCTGAAGTGACACTTCAGTATAGTATATGATTTTACCACATAACTCAATATTAATATAAATTAGAAGCATAGATAACACATTTAATTCCAAATTTGAAGCAAATCGGAAGTTAATCGGAAGTGCGATTTTTTACAGAATAGGTTTTTAAGGTTTTTTTTGTTTGGAATTTTCTCGAAAACAATTAAATAATTTTCTTTAAAAATTGGAATATTTGCCGCATTTTTTATCGACAATTGGAAAGAACCCTTCAATGTAGCCCCAGATATGACACAAAAATCGTACTTGGTGATCTAAACGCTCATGTGGGCAAGGAGAATTCTACACGAACGTTTGGTGGAACCTACTCACTTCATAATGAAACAAACGTTAATGGTAATAGCTGTGCGAATTTGCTGAAGCAAATAACATGATAATAAAAAGTACCTGCTTCCCACACAAAAAAATAAGCACTGTTACTTGGAATGCATCAAATGGTACGTTAATCCAAATTGATCATGTACTCATATCGAGACGCCACTCTTTGACTACTCAGTGACTGATGTTAGATCTGCCAGTGGACTGATTCGGACCACTTTCTGGTGAAAATTAAATATAGAGAACGACTGGTATACTTGCGACACAAAAGGAAAGCCTGGCATTTGGAGAAGTTCAAAGACCCGGACAAGCTAGAAGAATTTAAGGAAGTAGGAGATAAAAAGATGATCGAGGAGTTAAAAAAAAAGGACATTGAAAGTGAAGAAACGAGAATAGAAGTGGTGTAAAATCAGTGAAGTTATTGAGGAAACAGCGAATGGTATTATTGGTGAGAAAACAAAAGGCAGTGAGGAATGGTTCAATGATGAATGCCGTGAAATGCTAAGAATGAGAAATGAACAGAGACTAATTATGTTACAACCTACTACGAGGCAGATCACAGCAGATTATCAATTGAGCCGCCGAAGAGCAAAAAAGATCATACGCGCGAAAAAAAGAGTTTTCTTAAGAAAGCAAGTAGAAGAGATTGAAGAGCTAAGGAGTAATAACGAAACCAGAAAATTCTACGAGGCGGTTAAATATATAAATAGAGGCTTTCAACCTAAAACCGATTCATGCAAAAATAAAGATGGTAGAGTAATAGAAGGAAAGGCGGAAGCTATTGACAGATGGGTAGAACATTTTAGAGATTTGTATAGTGTAGGACCTCAGGTGATTGACACCGACAGCAAAACCTTGAGTCGAGTAACAGTGACAAATGAAGATGATATTGAGCCGCCGGACATGGACGATTTCTTGGAGTCAATTGGAAAATTACAAAACAATAAAGCACCTGGTGAAGATTCCCTCGTAGCCAATTTTTCAAAAATTGTGGAGAAATTATACAGACACAATTGTATTCTTTCATCTCAGACATGGGAAAAAGAACGAATGCCCCAAAAATGGAGAACTAGTCTCATATGTCCTATTTACAAAAAAGGTGATTGACTACAGTGCAACAATTATCGTGGAATTTCCGTTCTCACAGTAGCGTATAAAATCTTCTCAAATGTTATACTGAAAAAATTAAATCTCTTTGCCGAAAATACCATAACCGACTATCAGTGCGGTTTCCGGCGAGGAATGGGCACTACGAATCAAATATTTATATAAGACAATTGATGGAGAAGTGTTGGAAGAATAAAATTGACCTTCATCTCCTTTTTATTGACTATCGGCAGGCATTTGACAGTGTCAATAGAACGAAACTGATTGAAGCCTTAATAGATTTTAATGTCCCAAGAAAGTTGATCAGACTGATCACCATGACACTGAATGATAGTGATGGAAAGGTTATTATAGGCGCCAACTAAGTCCTAAATTCCCCATTTTGACTGGCGTGAGACAAGGCGATGCCCTATCTGCCACCCTCTTCAATCTGGTCTTATACAGTGTGATAAAGAAGCTAAACATTTCAGGGAATATCATGCATTCATATAACCAGTTATGTGCGTATGCAGATGATATATGCTTGATTTCCAGCAACATTCCATCACTCAAAGAGTCCTTTAGTACGCTCAATAATGAAAGCAAAAAAATGGGCCTTTGCATAAATGAAAGCGAAACGAAATATATGAGTACCAAATCAGGCCGTAGTAGTGCTTCATTAGATATTGATGGTTACTCCTTTGAAAAAGTTAAAAGCTTCATATATCTGGGATCAGAATTGAATGATGAAAACAAAACAATAAATGAAGTAAAGTGAAGAATAATGGCAGCTAATAGGGCTTACTTCGCAAACGTTAAATTTTTTAAAGTAGACCTACTGTCTCAAACTACAAAGATAGGTTGTATAAAACCTTAATCCGTCCAGTCTTAACATATGGAGGGGAGACGTGGACTCTAACCACCATAATGAAAAATCAACTGACACTTTTCGAACGCAAGCTTTTAAGGAAGATTTATGGTCCAGTCCTCGATGTTCAAACAAATAGGTGGAAACTCCGAACAAACACCGAGCTGTATTCCTTATATAAAGATGCCAATGTGGTCCAGTTCATTGAAATAAGCCGTTTGGAATGGTTGGGTCATATAACAAGAATGCCCACAAATAGAATGCCGAGCAAATTGTTGCATGCCTCTATAGTTGGCAAAAGAAGAGTAGGCCGATCAGAAGACGATGGCTGCAGGACCTCGAACATGATTTAAGGATACTGGGCGTTACAGCATGGAGGCAGAAGGCTGGATATAGAGATACATGGAGGGACATTAATCAGGAAGCCAAGGCTCACCCCGGGCTGTAGAGCTATGTAGCAGTAGTAGTAATATTTGCTGCATTTATAGAAACATTACTTTCATTTTAAATAAATTGATTGTGTAGGGGTATTGAGAACCTATCAGTAAGTTTAAATGTAAATTTTTATAGGCTTTGTAGATTATTACATAGAGCGCCATATAAGGCCACCGAGGTATACAAGTAAAATCCTCACCATGGTTTTTATGGCCACCTCAATTAAACATAGTAAAATTGCAATTTTAAACAACATTTCTTGATTAAATTTTATTAATTGGAATGAGAGAAATGGTGCCAGAGGTTTCACACCAGATTTTCTTCATTATTTTCAACATATATATCTGCCACAGAATTGCATTTCGAATAATTTCCATTTTACTTACTATATATAAAGATGGCTTTATTATTAATATAATATAAAGTGGTAGAGAATGATACATAATTTTGGTTTCTTGGTCACATGATATACTTGTACACAACTAAATTTTAGACAAACAGATTCGCTAGGAAGCGCTCGATCAAGCCTCCCAAAAACCTAGTTGTGCAGTTTGAAGAAGTAAACCTAATATCTTAGCACCCCAGAATTATTCTAACATTTTGTTGGAAAAATGTTTCACGTGAGAGACATGTGCAATAATATAAGCTTTCCAGTGTTAGACGAAAAATCTTTGATGCACACAAAATAACAGGAAAACGTTCAGTAAAGTCGCATTTACAGTTCACCGAATTTCTTTAAAGTATAATTTTAGTTATAATATACATTAATGGGGTTTTATAGAAGATTATAGAACCGTACATTGTACTAAAGTGGTAATTTACAGGGAAGGTTAATGTTGTAAATCCGGTTACAGAAGAGTATATATATATTAGAAAAAATCCACAAAGTAGAAGACTAGTCTAGTTTATTGAACAATCTGGTCACGTCTCAACCGCAACATTAACTTCTGAACATCACTACACAATTTACGTGCTCGAATTTGTAAATAATATATTTACAGTTTAACCTACATTTAATCATTCTATACAGTCATTTTAAGTACATTGAAAAGCAAATCAGTTTTCATTTAGATTTTAATTTCTTGATAAGATATATTAAAGTAAATACACCAGTTTAAATAAAATTTATGACTAAGAATCGCTTCTTTAATTGACACCAATTCTTGGAAGTTTATACTCCTGATTTTTGTGCATGGTGCTAGCGGACGATCTCAGAATATTTATGAAGATACACAGGAAATCGACAGAACGCTAGTAAATGGTATGAAACAGGCTATCATGGTAGTAAGTCTCGTAATGTTTTCTAGCAACGAAGACCAGTATTCTAGCATGAAAGATGCGTTAAAACCTGTTAATTATTTAGTGCTCAGTGAAATAATCTGTGCTTATTAGTAAAATTAAAGAGTTGCAGCTACCGTTTGTATGGCTATTAAATATCAAAATAACTTTTTAAACACGAGTCGGCAACCCAACCTTTTTTACATGAAAAGCGCAATATAGAATTCGAAAATGCCGTGGATAATTAGTATCAAATTTGAATAATTTTTGTTGATTTAATTATAAATTATTCGTTTTAATTTACAATTCAATAGATGAGGGATAGGAATAAAGCTTTTTTGTGGGCAATGATTATCCCCCGACAATAATTATTATTATTATGTGGGACAATAATTATCCCCCTCCCCCGACGGTGAATTTTAAAATTCAGATTCGAGTTAGTGCAAATAAGTGTGTTCACTATATTTATATAATTTAGTGGCAAAAATTACCACGATGCAACAATAACCTAAACGTAATTATGGAAATATTGGGCTGATTAAAAAGTTGGGATCCACCTGCCAAAAATGGAACGTTACCAAATGGATAATATAAGTTTTTCTTGAATGGAAGTGTTAAGTGGCTGAAAAATTACGTGCCGGATAAAACAATTTCTAGACCCTTTTCAGCGAGAGACTATGAACTCTTGAATGACTATGAAAGCACCTCCATTTGATTGGGACTGCAATACGAATAAGAATCACTCGTCTGAATATAAGTAACGAGCTCCGTATAAAAAGTACTCGTAAATCGTTTTCGGCCGTCAGTTCCAGTTCAAGATCAAATACGCGAAAAATCCTTAGAGACTTTATGATCATCTTCTACTTCCTTGTTTGGTGATCATTAACATCAACTGATGGCATGGCTTCGTTTGTGGGGGTCCAAAGTCCCATTGCGCCCATGTAGCTATCCCAAAGAAAAACAACAGCAAACCGGATCTAGAACAAATATCCAGTCCTTCTATGATTGACTATAGTCCGAACAAATAGGATAACATAACGATAAGGGGAAATAGCCTAATAGTTCTTCCTCGGACATCCACGAATTATAGGTCAGTTTTCTTACAACCCAAGCAATCTGCCCTAAGATGGATGGGTGTTTCTTCCTCTGACACCAATCCTACAAAAGAGATCGCCATTACGTAGAGGTACCCCATTACATAAGTTTGAAGAAAATCGTTCATCTAAATATTATAAACTGCAGCAAGAGAAAGTCGTGTGAATGTTTCACACCAGATTTTTTACTAAAAAGGAAAAATAAAGTTTATTATTAATAATAATGCCCACTAAACACTTTTTTTTCACGCGACTATAGTTTAAATGTAAAAATTCAAAAATTATTCCTTATAATAAATTATTAAAAATTTCATTTCCGGTCTGTATGGAGGAAACAATAGCTCGCATATTTTAATAACAAAACTAGCAATTAGTATGTTCATAGGTTTGCATGAGGCTTTCGACAGCGTCTGACTAGAATTGTTAAACATTTTATAGAAACACACAACAATTGGACGTCATACAAAAACAAATAAAATTATCTAAGAAATTAAAAATATATTTTATTACATTAGTTGTTCGCGTCCGAAATTGTTATCACGTGCCCACAGGATATCCAAATAAAACGAAAAAATCAATCGCCAGCGCAGTCTGTTCTTTTATACTGGGCCGCGCGACGGTCATGACAATAGCGGAAGTCATGACCCAAAAAAAAAAAAAAAAAATTGGTGTGAAACACTCACACAACTTTCTCTTACTCCAGTTCTCCAAATTATAATTGACAGCTTTTATAGTTTGTGTACCAAATTTAATGAAATTCGTCGAAAACTGAAAAAACTGTTCAGTAAAAGCGCACTTCCGGTTTACTAATTTTCTTGAAACTCGGAATTTTGACCATCTATTTATTTCTAATTAATTATTTTGATGATAGAATTGTATAATCAACTGAGATAGCACTTTATAGAAAAATATAACCCCACCCTTCCCCTAAAAGTGCCATTAAATAAATTATCCGAGAGAAATGTTTTAAATAAAAGTTGTAGATCTTTGCATGTTTAGGTTATATACAAAGTTTCAAGAAAATCGTCGGAGCCATTTTTGAAAAAATGGCGAAAAAGAGAAAAAAATCATTTAGTAAAGTGTTAAAACAAACGCACTTCCGGTTATCCGATTTTTTTCAAACTCGGAATTTCAACAACATATTTAATTCTAATTAACATTATTAAGAAGACAGTATTGTCTATAAACTGAAATAGCACTTTAGATGAAAACTTAACCCCACCCCTCCGCCGGAAGTGCCCTTAAAATGAATTTTCCCGGAGAAATGTTTCAAGTAAAAGTTTGTCTTTGTATATAATTGATATACCAAGTTTAATGAAAATCGTCGGAGCTATTTTTAAGAAAATCGCAAAAACGTAAAAAAAAAACTAGTAAAGTGGTACTTCCGGTTGAGGAATTTTGACAGATAACGTACTGTCAATTCCATGGTGATACCTAAACGGAATATCAAGTTTCAACTTTCTACGGTTTTTCATTTTTGCTCTATGCTGTTCACATACATACATACATACATACACACACACACACACACACACACAGACAGACCATTTGCTAAAAACCACTTTTTTGGACTCATGGGACCTCAAAACGGATATTTCCGCTGAAAACTCGATATCGAAAATTTGACACGATTACAATACTTCCTCTTACTACGAGTAAGAGAAAGTAAAAAATTAGTTATCTAGCTGACCCAAGGAGAGTACCAAATCTTCGAAATTTAATTTTCATCGAAAACATTTTATTTTATCGTCATAATAAAGAAAAACAACCTGGTGTGAAACACTCACACAATATTCTCCTACTGCAGTTTACAAAATTGTAATTGACAAATTTTTACAAAGTATCCAAATTTAATGAAATTCGTCGATGTTTTATGGAAAAAATCGCGAAAACTGAAAATACTATTCAGTAAAAACGCACTTCCGATTTACTAATTTTCCTGCAACTCGGAATTTTGGCAACCCATTTATTTCCAAGAATTGTGTTTGGATGGTAGAATCAACTATTTACTATAGCACTTTAGAGGAAGACATAACCCCCCCATCTCTCCCCCCCAAAAAAACCCTAAAATGATTGTCAGGAGAAATATTTCAAATGAAACGTCTTCAAAAGGAAATAGAGTTTCCTCCCGAAACCTTTTATTAAAAATCTATTTTCAAGGAAAAATGTTAAAGGTTTTATCTTTTGGAGCCCTTCTTTGGTATTTACGATTTTATCCCAAAGAAAAAATAAAATGGTAAATAAAAAACTTGGAATAAGAAACATTGTTCTGATTTTGATCGAAACTTTCGTGATCGTCTTCCATGGTAGCAAAGCTAAACTTCTTGCTATGCTTTCGTTAGGGAGGTGTATATATATAATTGAGAGAGACAGAGAGACATTCGTTAAAAACCTTGTTTTTTCATATTCAGGATATCCCAAAAACATATACCGATACAAGTCATTTCTGAAACTTTGACACGATCGCAATACTTCCTCTTTATCGGCAGACTGACAAACAAAATTATATGTTTAATTCACTTAGTTGTTATAGTCCATGTTTAAACCATAAAGTTATATAAAGATATAGGAAGGGGAGGATCTATCTCTAAAAGATAAATATTATATAAATAGATATTATACTGCTCCAGTATATATTTCCTAAAATGGGTGTTCACTGGGCGAGAGAGGTTCTACTCTAATAAGGGTTGGCTGTTACATAATTCCACAAACTAGCCGCTTTCTTACTAACTGAATTTACATTGTTTATGGATGGGTGGAGGGGGAAGTGCAATGCTGTTATACTAGTCGTGTACAATATTGTTGGAGACGTTTTACACAACTTAATGTAATTTAAAAAAGACAACTTGTAACTCTGTATGTTACTGTATATATAAAAATGGAACACTGCTTTTACAAGAAAAACCATGAGGATGGTATATACAATTTTCAGAATTGAGTTTTCGCAGGAAATACTTGTCTTAATATAATTAAAATAATTTAAAGTAATTAAATGGGCTGTCAGATTATGAGCCCGTAAATTACCTAACAAAATAGTGTTCATATTTTTAATCAACATATGATTAAATTTCTTCGTAACACTATCAAAACATTGGCCGATTTCGCAGAAGATTTCTTACATATATTCTGTAACAAATATTGAATTATACACTCTCAGTAACATAAATATGTATATAATATATAAACTGCAAAATGGAAATAGAAAATGTCGTAATAAAAAAATAAATAAATATACACAAGTCTCAATGTTACATTCCGAGAAATAGATGGTTGGCATTGCCATCACAGCTGACTGATCTTTATCATCTTTTTAACTGACATCTCTAACGAACAGGCTTGGCACTGTTTTAATCATTCAAGTAGAAACAGGAAATTAATTGAAGTTATTACACTAATTACTTGCCTTTTTTTTGTATTAAAAAAAATTATTTATTTATAAACAGAAGAGTATTTCTTCTGCTTAAAATTAGAATATTTTATCTTGTAAACATAAAGATGTGATTGCTCTACAAAGATTACTGGTAGATCTAATTGACTTAAGTAAACTTTATCATGTTAATTATCTTTTTCGCTTATACTGATGAAACTCTGTGTCTCAAATTTTGGAATTTCGACTGACGGCAAAAATATTTAGTTTTTTTTTTTTTTTTTTTTGTAGCACATGGCTTTGTATTATGGAATGTCTATCTGACTGCACGAGAACAGGCCGGTCTCAAACATGAAAAAATCAAAGGAACCACAAAACTGGCATTCCTTTTAAGAATCAATGACTAAGAATTTCGACACGGAAGTTTTGTCAAAAATCGTTCCTACCGACCGGAAGTGCTACATTGCAGAACTTTTTTTTTTTCAAGTTTTTCAATGAAACAGGCCCATCATTTTTCATTGAAATATTTTTTAGAAAAAAATGATTTTGCGGGGATCAGCGATGCTGATATTCCGAGTCATTTATTCCTAGGTCTTGACTTCCTTTTGAAGTGCCATAACAACAGTTCTTTCAACTATAATCTAATTTTAAAAGTAAAAATACTAAATTTGAAGCAAACATCTCAACTTAGAATTGTGAGGAAAATCAGGAACAGAAAATCGTATGTGTGTTTGACATATTAGATTTTTTGAACAAGGAAGATCAAACTTGATATTCCGTTCAGGTATTACCATCACAATAGAAACGTAGGATTCAATCAAAATCCTTCGTCCAAACATTAAGTGGAACATTTCCTGAAAGTACTTCACTTTCTCTTAATTCTGATAAGAGATTAGTAATAGCCGACCATGACAAATTTTCGAAATTGAGTTTTCGCCGAAAATACATGATTCGAGATCGCCTGAATACGAAGAAAATGTTTTTAGCGAATGGTCTTATACATGCGTGTATATGTGAACAAAATATCTCAAAAACAAGACGTCAAACGATTTTCTGTTCCTGATTTTGCTCACAATTCTAAGTTGAGATGTTTGCTAATGTGAGTGTTTCACACCAGATTTTTCTTAGTGGTTTTCTTCTCCTTTAATTTATTTTCAAGCTCATCACATAATATACACATTTCAGATATAAAAGAAAAAGAAACGCAATTGCTTTAGAATGAATCAATACGTTTCCTTTTACTTGCGGTATAATATGAGGCAATATAATTCAAAGAACCACGTACAATATAAAACCTTAAGGAATTCTGTCAGCCCTTTGAAGTCAGTCTAGTAATATCTAAAGATTGCATTATTTCTATCAAGGCAACATCTCTGAATTTCATTCAATACTGTGCTTATAATGGGAACGATTATTTTTATATTCTCTTACTTCTGACAAGACGAACAAAAAAAAATGTTTTTAGCGAATTAAATATCTTTCTCTCTGTGTGCGCATGCGCACATATGTGTATACAAAATATCCCAAAAAGAATAGTTGCAGAAAGCTCAAATTTTGATATTCCGTTTATATTAGATTGAAAAAGAGGTGGTTGGGCCTCATTCCACCGCGACCTACACGGATTCTCAATGGTTATAGCATGTTCTCCAACTTCGCCCTTCTAAGCAGGCCTAGCAAAGCTGAAAGCGGCTCTGTCATAAAACTAGTGCTTCGGGATCGCTTACTCCCAACTGAAGAAATCTAGTCGTCATCAGGTCGGCATACTTGCAAAGAATGTGTGTGTATCGGGTTTTCTTCCTCGGTCTTACAGAACCAGCACAACGCGTTATCTGCAAGGAGCCTGCTGGTGTATGTGCCTATTCAGCCTATACAATGCCCCGTTAGTAGACACACTATTACACTTGTATCTTTCTGGCTCAGTTCAGTAGGTTCCTGGTAAATTTAGGCAAGTATTTCTTATTAAAGAGTTTTGCCTGCCTCTGTCGTGGTGTTCTATCTCGCCATAGACAGTGTTATTTTACCTTTGACAGGAGTTTGGGTCAGGCTTCTGGGCAAACTGCAGAATTGTTCGGAACCTATAAAAATGTGCTTCAAGCCCTACCTCGCTAAGGCATCCGCCATCTCGGAAGTTAAAAGAAAATGGAGGTATTTTTAAGACAGTCACGAAAAGTGAAGAAAAAAATAACATTCGGTAATGTGGCACTTCCGATTGATGGATTTTGCCCTAAACCATCGCTTCAGGTGCGTTGGTAGTGATTTAAACGGAATACTAGATCTGTGCTTCCTGTGATTTTTTGGTTTTGACATATTTTGTTCACACACACACACACACACACACACACACACATAAATAGACCATTCGCTAAAGAACATATTTTTCGTACTCAGGGAACCTCAAAACATGTATTTCCAGTGAAAAAAAAACCAATTTCAAAAATTTGACACGATCTCAATACACAGTAAAGAAAATAAAAATATTTATACAGCTCAACTAAATAAACACTTGAAATAAATATTTGTTTAATTGAGTGCTACATCTGTTGGCTGTATTTAAATCCCCCCAACACTACTAAACGCCATGTTATTATAAAACTTTATTAATGCAGATATAATTAATTTGTAGCCGTTTTTAAATAAATCAGTACAGTGGATATCAGTAACAGGATGATATATATCTTTTAAGGAGATTGCGTGACTGATGCCATCAATGTACTTGGAGAGATAGGAAATTAATGTCTACCATGTGATAAAAGGGCATGTAATGGAATTTCTTATGTACTATTTGGATTACCCATTAATACAAAGTGCCCTAAAATAGCTATAGGTATATAACTACATATACGAGTTTACTGATATTATATACCCACGCTGAAGTCAGGATATTAACTGAAAGGACCCATACCAATAGAATGATGGGCAATTAATCAGGAGGAAAGAACATCAGCACCAAAGTATTATAAAGGCTTGACATTAACTGTCAATAAATATATTCATGTGATTTATTGCGTCTCCGTTTTTTTTTTCTTACTCAAGATAAGGCAGAGGAAGTATTGCCATCTTGTCAATTTTTTTTTTATCGAGTTTTCACCGGAAATACATATTCTGAGGTACCCTGAGAATGAAAAAAATGTTTTTACCGAATGGTCTGAATGTATGTCTGCGTTCGGTATATATGAATAATAATAATAAATGTCTTTATTGAATAAGCAAAATATACAAATGAAAATAAAAATAAAAATACACTAACTGACAAGACTATTCTCATGGTCCATAGGACCGTCTGAGGAGTTGCTTCGTAATTATATAATAATATTTTTATATATAACTAAAAGTACTTATTTTTCATAATTAGAAAGTAAAATAATTAACATTAAATAAACAACAATAAGGATACTAAGATACATAAGTAAAATAGAAAACAAAGAAAGAGAATATTAAATAAAAACAAAAATAGAATTTTGGAAAAAGTAAAAATCAATTTATAAATCAAAAACTTGTTTGCAAATTATATTCTTTCACTTGGGGCTCTATGTTATCTACCAAGAATAAACAGAACAAATATTACCTCATTTAACAAATTTTAATTATTCCATAAAATCCTCTATTGCCATTTAAAAATTAAATTCGGATACCAAAAATATCTATATCGCCATGCCTGTCTACAAAATCTGATTAAGCTACCCCAGTCTTTTCCATTTGCATAATTTTTAAACTGCTCTCTATCTAATTTTGCTTTATTAAGATACAATAATCTAAATTCATTTAGAATTGGACAGGTAGCTATAAAATGGAAGATATCTTCATCTTCTCTAGTATTGCAGAGAGCACGTTTTTATCTCCTTATCAAAACAGTACTTATTCAGGTATAGTAATTCCCCACGTATCTTAAATATCCAACTTATAGACTGTGTATCTAAGTTACTATAGATATAATTATTAAAGTTAAATTCCTTGTACCATGTGTGATATATGCTGTTTAGGGACAGATTTATATACCTATTTGACAGGTTTTCTTAATAACAGCTACAACTCTATTATTTCAATTTGTCTATTTTGTTTATAGGTACTTCCGACTGAGAAAGGAAGGGAAAGCTAAGGTCTTAGGGAAGGGAATGTCAAAGGTGTCCAATCCTGCCAGGTCGCATAACGGTGCTCGGGCGAGAAGGCAGGAAGCCTACCAGTATGAACTAGCTCAGTACAACTACTACAACAGAAGAAAGAAGGTAGTCAATAACATTATGGATGCTAATGCCCCGAAGCATTGTCCTCTACCCATTGAAGAAGTGGAGGAACATTTTAAGAAGACTATGGGGGAGAGAAATTTATCCGAGCGGAGTGAATACGACACGCCACCAATTAATCCGGATGTATTGAATATTAGTCTACAGGCGGTTCAAAAAGCTATTAAGACCACTTCCCTAGATTCATCGCCTGGCCCCGAGGGAGTGTTAATGAGGACTATTAAAGCTCTGGATGTTGCTAACATCATTAAAGAAATAGCAGAGGGGATGCTTAAAACGAAGTATGTTCCTGAAGTTCTAAGGAAGGGGAGAACTATTTTGCTATATAAAGGGAAAGGGCCAAAAGCAAAAATATCATCATGGAGGCCTATTACGGTCTATCCTGTGGTCCGGCGCATCATTGAGAAGGTTTTGGACCAAGAATTAAGGAAGCAAGTAGGATTCCACAAATCCCAGCGCGGGTTTGTCAGAGGAATGCCAGGTTGCCATGTCAACGCGAGGTTACTGGACGCTGTCCTTAGGGATGCAAAAAAGAAGAGAAAGACAGCTGTCATTGCACTTCTGGATGTGATCGGCGCTTTTGACAATATAGGCCACGCCCATGTAATGAAGTCACTGAAGGCGAAAGGCGTCTCTTCGGACCTTCTATGCTTAATTTCTGCCCTTCTTACCAATAACTCTACACATATAAGCCTTGGAGTGAAGAAGACGGGTGAAATCCCTATATGGCGAGGAGTCCCACAAGGCGGACCCCTATCTCCTACTCTATTTAATATTGCCATAGACTACATATATTATGAAGTCTGTGACATCCTCTTGGCAAATACGATGGGGTATAAGCTTCATGAAGGGGAGACTGGTATCATCCTTACCGGATTCGCGGACGATCAGGCAGTGACAGCCTGTAGCATAGAAGCGGCTGAGCGGATAATTAACTTAATCCAGCTTCTGTTCAGAGAGATAGGTTTGTCACTGAATCCAGCTAAGAGTACAGCAGTGATAATCAGGGAGGGAGTACTCTCTCGGACTAAGCTCACACTGGATAATGGGGACGAGATTAGCTCATTGGGGGAAGGAGAAATTATAAAGTATTTAGGATGCTCCTTTTCCGACGAACTTGCGGTGAACGAGGAATCGGTGGAAAAATTAAACGTGAATTTAGCCAAGCTTACATCATCCAATTTGTTAAAGCCCGATCAAAAGCTAAATATCCTCAACCAGTACCTGTTCCCTGCACTGACTTATCCTCTTCAATCATCACCTCTCACTAAGCTTTGCCCGGTACTCTTGGACGGTATAGACGTCACCATAAGGCGGTACGTGAAAGCCATGCTTAGTTTGCCCGCTGACACGAATAGCGGTATGCTATACGCCCCTCGACGTTATCGCGGACTTGGCCTGCTCAGGTGTAAGTGGGAGGCGCCTCTGCAGCACTGGTCAATTGCCCAGAAATTGTCAAGAGTGCAGGATCCTCTTTTTCAACGAATATTTGATTATGAGGGTGAATCAAGTCTGTGCGCGGCTAGGCTTGAATTGGATGTAATAAGTCCCCAGGAACTAGTGTCCATTAAAAGAATTCGCCAAGGTCTGAGAGAGAGCTGTTTCGAATCGTGGGCTGCGTGTAAGTGGCAAGGTGTGGGGGTATGCCACTTTAGGGATAATCCTAAAGGAAATCAATTCGTCTGTAATAAGCAGCTGCTCTCGGGCTCCGAGTGGACTAACTCCCTTAAATTAAGTAATAATTATGCTCCTCTTCGTGGAGTACCGGCGGTAGCCGCGCAGATGTCAGGAGATGTTGGACCCCTCTGCCGCCGATGTGGCAGGGAGAATGAAACACCAGCCCACGTGCTTGGTAATTGTCCACACAACATGCTCCTTGTCACTCGCCGGCACCACCGTGTCAAGCACACCATCACGGAGCTTCTTGAAGGTACAAAGGATTTTGTGTGCTACGAGGAGGTGCTTGCTGTCGATGACGCGGGGTCGACCCCATACGCAGATATCCTGGCTTTCAGGAAGAGCAGCAATTTGACATATATCCTGGATCCCACAATCAGGTATGAGTCTAACGATCCTGATCAGGCGGAGAAAATCGATATGGAGAAGCGCCGTATTTATGAGAGGTGCATCGCCTACTACCAGGAGAAGTACAGAGAGCACTTCGGAGATAGAGAGTACCAGGTCCGGGGACTCTGGTTTGGTTCGAGAGGAACCATACCGAACAGAACGGCAAAGGTTTTTGACACGGTCGGTATCGACCAGAGCAAATTAACGTCGCTTAGTGAGCTCATTCTTATAGATTCACTAGCAATTATAAAAAACCATATTTATTGACAATGACAAACGTTCTTTTATTAGGCTTAAATTGAATTAAGTGTTTTTCTTTTTATTCCCATAATATGTATATGTGTGTGTTTTTTTATCTATTTTATTTTATTTTTATATGATTGTCGTTGCTGATTAATTGGTAAGCTGTGTTCTCTGCAACTCAACCTAGTTGAGCAGCCCCACTTAGTTTTAAAATAAAGTGTATCTCTTAATCTGTCTAACGGAATTCCATATTTATCATAAATATTTCTCCATTCACAGAACCAAAATAACTTTTGATGGATTACTTCTTTAACTACAATATGGGGATACCTGTTGGGAGCAAGGTCTAAACACCTATAAATATATTTTAAGTGCAAGGAAAGTGTAAACACAAACGTCGGGAATAGATGAGTTTCCAAATATAAAATATAATCTGGCGTATTTAGTGGTAAATTAAATATTTTCTTGATAAAAAACTTAAATAAAGCTTCGACCTTGCTGTACCACATATCCCCATATTTGTGCTCCATAACAAATTATCGCCCTTGAAACGGCATAAAATATTTGTAGTTTTGACAAAAAAGTTATGTTTTTATTCATTAATACATTATTAAAACTATTAATAGATAATTTAGCTTTTGATAATCTTTCTTTAAAGTGTTTTTCTAATGATAAATTTCATGAAAGAATGATCCCCAAATACTTATAATTATTAACAACCTCAATTCTGTTCTTTATATACCACCACTTCTCATCATTTGCCGACCTTCCTCCGTTCTTAAATACTACCACTTTTGACTTTGCTAAATTTAATTCTAAATTCCACATTGAACAATATTCTTCAACCTGGTTAATCATTTTTTGTAAATACAACTTATTCGTGGATAAAAAAATATATCGTCTGCAAAAGCCAGCAAATTAATGACAGTAACCTTAATTCGTATACCTCCGTCTAAATAATTCTCTATATCATTCAAAAATAACGAAAAAAGGAGCGGGCTTAATAAGCAACCTTGTTTTACTCCCGTATCAGATGGAACCATCGGACAGACTATTGTCACGCCATACAAAAGCATTGGTATCGGTATATAATTGTCGTAAAATATTCAACATCTTAGAAGGCACCCCGATCTGAGACAATTTAAAAAAATAGCGCATATCGATCGATGCGATCAAAAGCCGCCTTAAAATCAATAAAAAATGCAAACACTTGTTGTCTTTTTTTATATCTGTGTTGGTATATATGAATAAAATTTTTCAAACGAAAATTCACTTTAACAAGCTTTAACTTGGTATTCCGACATATCAGACATGAAGATCTCGGGCAAAATCAATCAACCAAAACTGCAACTCTACTGAATGTTTTTTCCTGCAGTTTTTCGCGATTTTCTCGGAAATTCCGCCAACGTCACTTTTATTTGAATAATTTTCCCGGTAGCGTTTCGCTTTCCTCTAAAGCCCCACTTCAATATAATACATGATTTTACCAACTAAATCACATAAATACACATTAGAAGCATTATTAGAATGCCAAATTGGAAGAAAACCGGTTTACCGGAGCGATTTTACAGAATAAGTTTTTGATTTTTTAGAATTAGCTGGAAAACGATTACGATTTTCTTTAAACTTGGAATGTTTGCTGCATAATTAGAAACGTATAACTTTTATTTGAAACATTTTTCTGAAAAATATTGCAAAAAAAAGGGTCCAAGAGTATTGGAGGCCTATATTGGAGTTGGAGCAAAATGGCAAAATTGGAGTTGGTTTTGGTCTGTTGGAGCAAAATTAAATTTGCACAAGCTTTGATGGCTTTGACTTAGTGCGCTCCGCATAAGGCCGCTAATGTAGACAAGTAAAATCCCCACCATCATTTTTATGGCCAGTCCAACTAAAAATTGTAACGCTGTAATTAAAAAAAAAAATTCCTTGATTAAATTGTAATACTTAGAGTAAAAGAAAGTCGTGTGAGTGTACCACACCAGAATTACAATACAAAATTATAAATTCTTTTATTTATTTTAAGATATTAAGATAAGTCCTAGAAAAATGTTTTAAACAAAGATGGCAGTATACGAAGTTTAATGAAAATCGTTCAACCTACAAGAAAATCGAGAAAAACTAATAAAAAAATAATGCAGTAAAGTCGCACATTCGGTTGATGAAATTTTGAGATATTTTGTTCGCTCGCGCGAACATACACACACGCACACACACACACACACACACACATGTATATATATATGATCAATTTGCTAAAAATATTTTTGACATTTTTAACTCCGGAGGAACTCAAAACATGTAACTATTTCCGGTGGTAATTCAATTTCTGACACGATCGCAATACTTCCTATAGCAGCAGAAGTAAGAAAAAATAAAAAAACGGCGAGTTCAACAGCTGGCCAATTTGAATATTAATGCAGGAAAAAATAAAAATAAAAAAAAACCTGTTGCTAATTCAATATAATTTCTAGTTATAGAATACGAGTATATACCTATATAATTTCAAATAACTATACAAATAGTAATTCAGTCTAGAAATGTAACAGCGCATTCGGTAAAAATGCGATAATATCCAAATATTATAGAATAGAATATATTTTTATGAAAATAAAAACCAATATCTAGTAAATTATAATCAAATTAAATGTAAACTATATTGTTTGTATTCGTTTATTTATGTTTACTGTTATTAGCATAGTAATACGTGACTTTCAACTCTGTAGCCATGCGTTCTGAAGAGAGTCCAGAGTAATATGTAGGCATAATATGATATGGATTTAATATTTATCTCCGAGAGTTAAAAATCTCATTCAGTTCTGTGCTGGTTATATATACATGTAGAAAGAAGTAATAATAAAATTAATAATATCCAACACTACGCAAATGATAGTATAATTTCTACACTATCAATACAACTGTTGCATAAAAAGCTTATATTCACAATGAGTTAGGGCAGAGTTTCCAAACTTATCTGGTCTACTATTCTATTTTTCAGATGAAAAATTACTCAGCGCCTTCTAAAAACCTACCTGCGTTAAGTGAATAAACAGAAAGATGCAGTGACAAATGTATGTTATTTTATGTATTTCTATTTCTATCTACGTCCTAAAACATACTTGAAAAGAATAGATGTTGCAAATAAGACATAGCGAAGCTTAAAATATGAAATTATTTGATTAAATCGGACATTGTAATATTCGAGTTTGATGAATATTGGTTGACCGGAAGTGCGTTTTTACTGTTCAGGTTTGTTTTTGGCTTAGTGTTCTGCGACTTACTCCGTAAAAATATTGACGGATTTCATTGAATTTGTTACCTAACTATGAATACAGAGACCTACCACTTTTATTTGGCACTTTTGTTCGAGAAAAAAATTTTCCATTCAAAGAAAAGACCAACAAATATTTAGTAAAAATTACAAACTTTTAATGAAAATTTGTCACTTAAATCTGTGTAAATTGCTATGAGAGAAAGTCATGTGAGTGTTTCACACCGGAGCTTTTAAATAAAATATAATTTTAAAATACTAAAACTAATGTATGTTCTATTGCAAACTGGAAGACCTTTAAGACTGTGAAGAAATTAGTAGTAAAAGAAAATATTTCAGAGCATACAAAATTATAGTTTAAAGAATCTGCGTGAAGAACATGTTATGGAGTCGCTATGTGACAGGTACATATTTCATATTAAAATTATGTGCTATTTCTATTGTAGTAAAGAGAATGGTTTGAAGTGAAATAGAGTGTATAAGATAGGCGGAGTCACTTGAGAGAAAGGCACTATTATTATCTTCTGAGAATAATCTATCGGAGTTAAGTGATAGTCAAATGCAACATTGCATACAGGCTTCCTCTTGCACGAAAGAGTTTCATATTTAAGCATTTATGTAGTGCCATTATATTCCGGCTCTATACTAATCGAAATAAGAAAAGATCGACGCAGATACCAGACAATGGATATACAACAGATACTGAAAATATATATACCCTCTTTTTTTTTGCTTTCTGTGACTAGAGGTACCGCGTGTCAAATTTTCAAAATTCAGTTTTTAACAAATGGTCTTTTGAGTGTGAGTGAAAACAAAACATCTCAAAAACGAAAAATCGCAGCTCAATCTTGGTGAAGAATTCGATCAAAATCTCAAAATTAATCAACCGGAAGTGCGATTTCATTGAATGGTATTATTTTCGTGATTTTCTTTAAACTTCGTATATTATGTCCACACAAATACAAATGCCTATCACTTTTTTTTGAAACATTTATCGGCCAAAAAGTGATTTTTAGTGTGTTCTCAGGAACCAGTGAGTTACTTTTTAAAATTTGAATTTATTTAATTTTGTGGCGCCTGTCTTCTGGATTACAATATAAAAATATATTTTTACAATTTGTATCTCCTTCCATCAATGCTAACCAATAAATAGCCCTCCAACTTAATCTCTTATTTTAGGGTAATTGAACAAAAATTTCCAAATATGTCAATTTTATAATTGTATTAACTTCAGTAAGAGAAAATCGTAGTACGAGTGTATCACACCAGATTTATTCAACTGCGCATGCGTCCTGAAAACATTAGCGAAGAAACCATGAATCTGATCAGTTTTATGATTAAATCTATTCAACCATTATACAGAGATATTTTTGACTGTTAGAAAATTTGATTTTTAAATTTATTTATTGCGACTATTTAAATAATAAACCATGTAACAAAAAAAACAAACAATAAAACTGGATCTATTTACATTCAAGTTAATCCTTTTCGAAAAATCGGAGGATGAATTTGAATTGATATCGACATTAATTTGAGAAACGCCAAGCTCAAAATCATCATGTACATAAGATAAATAAATTTATCTTTTGAGAGAGAGAGAGAGAGGGAGTGAGAGAGATACAGAGAGTGGTAACCAAGTTATAAATTTTGTCATTATCTTTTTTATAAAAACTCCAACATTAAACAAATCCTTCTTTGTTGAAAACAGTCCATTTATTATTGTAATAAATAAGAATCAGTTGGGTTTATTAAACCGCTTTTACAATTATTATTTATCACTTATTATAAATTGTAATCGGATTACAAATAAAATTTGTATTTTATAATTTATTCATAAACATTTCTAATACATTGTAACAGCTGATGCTTAGTTAATTTAATCATAAAAAATAATTTTAGAATTTCTTACATATTTTCTGCATGAAGAAATGTCGAGAACTTTTCAAATTTTTGAAATGGAATTTTCATCAGAAATACATAATCCAAGGTCGCCTAGATTTGGATAATTAGTTTGTCGAAAGTTTGCATTTTATCTACACATAAATCACTATTACTTTTATTTGAAATATTTTTCTGGGAATATTGATTTTTTTTAGGGGGTCTGGGAGAACAATAGCCGTTATGCTTTCCTCTAAAGTTTCAGTTCAGTATAATATACGGTTCACCACCTAGGTAATATTAATACGTATTAGAAACAACGATAGAATTCCAAATTTGAAGAAAATTGGTTAAGCCAAAAATTTTGATTGCTTTTGTTAGTTTTTTTCAGGCGGGCTTAACATCTAAATACCAAATTACGTGTTGTGGACGGGGGGGGGGGGTAGATCCTACTTCACCATTACAACTTTTTAAATGGAATTAAAAATTTAGAGGTAGTTATACGCGGATCTCGAACTGGGGAACGTGGGGACCTCCCATTTACAAGTCCAAGCGACAATTGACAATTTTAAGGAACTACGTGATAACGTTGATGTGGAATACTATAAAGTATTGGTAAGAGCAGTTGATTAACTCTTGGGACAGCCAGAGTAAAAATCTAAAAAGTTATTTAAACCTTAAAAGGCATAATTCATAAATGAAAAGAAATGTCCACACAATATTAAAACAATTTTCTCAAGGTGTAACGACCCTGAAAAGGCTCATTGCAACATGGGCGAAACGTTTGTTTTTAGCAAACCACAGACGCAGTTTAACCCGAAAACTAAAGTATTTTTAATTTTTTAACGATTTATATTCTGAAGTCTGGCTTTTATTCACATATAGTCCAGTCTACTATTTTTTACCCAGATGGAATCCCAAAATGCGCGGAAGAGAGGCATTTTTGGTGGAGGGGTAGGGTTACGGTTTCCTCTGAAGTACTATTTCAGTTATTGCACAATTCTAACATCTAAAAATATTAATTAGAATTAAATATATTGTCGAAAACCCCGAGTTTGAAGAAAATCGGATGACCGGAAGTGCGCTTTGCTGAAAGTACTTTTCCAGACTTTCTATTTGTACTTTTGCTATTTTCTCCAAAACGGCTCCAACGATTTTAAATTTTTAATATTAACTACTCTTACAAAGAGCTACAACTCTTATTTGAAACATTTCTTCGGGAAAATTCTTTTAAGGGCACTTTTGGGTTAGGGGTAGGTTTACGGTTTCCTCTAAAGAGCTATTTCAGTTCAACAATGTGCCATACTATTCTGCCAACTAAATAATATTAATTAGGTATATAATGCCAAAATTCCCGGTGTGAAGAAAATCGGTTGAGCGGAAGTGCGACTTTACTGAATAGACTTTTCTGTTATTTGTGATTTTCCCCGAAAAACGCCGCCAAATACTAATAAGAATGATAAGTGTGAAGAACATTTGTCATTTCGCAATAAGAGAAATTTCGTGTGAGTGTATCACACCGTTTTTTTTATGTTGTTGCAAGAAACTAGATTTTGATTGCGTAGGTATCCATCTTTATAGTACTCTTTCAAAACATTGTGGACAGCCCCACATATATAAAATTAAGGCCAATATAATATAATGAATAAGCTATAAACTCCAGGTTTAACAAAACCGAAATTTCTGAATTCCTTTGAGAAATTTTTCTGGGTGTTCACCATCAATTTTATTTTGTCCCATAGGGTAAACGGCCAAACACAGAATGGCGGATTAACATTGATCTTCCATTTCCGCCTAATTCTCTTTTGCCTTCTTTTTCAACAATGGAATGAAAATTCTGAGTCTTTTCATTGCAGGTTACATTAAATTATATAAATGTTATGTTATAAATAACTTTATTTTTTGCATTTTTTTTTTTTTTTTTTAAATAAAAAAATGTTATTGCGCAATTTGATAATTTATAAAATACCTACGAAGGGAAAATTAGTAAAAAAATTCTAAACTAGATTTTTCATAGAAACAATTAGCTATAACAATTAGCCAATCAGAAGGTGTAATGTGAGCGTGGTCGACATGATAATTCTAAATTTCTGATTGGCATAACATACACCAATATTTCACACCTTCCCTTTTGCACTGTGATTGGTCAATTATTTATAGCTAATTATTTCTTTGAAAAAACTAGTTTAGAATTATTTTTAAATTATCCCTTCATAGGTATTTGTATAAATTATCAAATTGTGCAATAAAAATATTTTATAAAAAAAAAATGAAAAAATCAAGCTATTTCTAACAATTTACTTACTGTTTAATATAATTAATGTGAGCCATATAGAAAAATTCAGGATTTTCATTCTATTGTTGAAAAAGAGAGCAAAAGAGAATTAGGCATAAATGCAAGATTCAATGTAAGTCAGCCATTTTGTATTTCACCGTTTATACTAATGGACCACAAAAATTTCTCCAAAGAATTCATAATATTCAGTTTAGAAACTTTTCTTAGAACTGGAGTTTGTAGCTATTCATTATATTGTCCTTAATTCTATGTATGCGGCGCAGTCCACAAAGTATTGAAAGAGTACTATAAATATGGAACTCTACGCATGTGCTAATTCAATCAAAATCTAGTTTCACACAAGAACATAAAAAAATGAATCGAACTAAATATTAGTGCAATAAACAAATCACTTATAGGTAATAAGAAAAAGAGTTATATATTAAAGTTCGAAAAACTAGAGACTATGTAACTGTAATGGAATCCGAATCATTATAGATTCATAGGATACGAAGAGCGGAGAAACACAAAAATGAATCAAAAAATCTGGTGTGAAACACTCACACAACTTTCTCTTACTCCAGTTCTCCAAATTATAATTGACAGCTTTAATAGTTTGTGTACTAAATTTAATGAGATTCGTAGAAAACTGAAAAAACTGTTCAGTAAAAGCGCACTTCCGGTTTACTAATTTTATTGAAACTCGGAATTTGATGTACCATGTATTTATTTCTAATTAATTTTCTTTGGATGATAGAATTGTATAATCAACTGTGATAGCACTTTAGAGAAAATTATAACCCCACCCCTCCCCTAAAAGTGCCATTAAATAAATTTTCCCAGAGAAATGTTTCAAATAAAAGTTGTAGATCTTGCCATGTTTAGTTATATACCAAGTTTCAAGAAAATCGTCGGAGCCATTTTTGAGAAAATCGCAAAAAAATCCCAACTAGTAAAGTGGTACTTCCGGTTGAGGAATTTTGTCAGATAACGTACAGTCAGATTCCATGGTGACCCCTAAACGGAATATCAAGTTTCAAACTTTCTACGATTTTTCGTTTTGAGCTATGCTGTTCACATACATGCATCACACCACACACCCAAACCACACAGACCATTTGCTAAAAACCCTTTTTTGGACTCAGGGGACCTCAAAACGGATATTTCCGGTGAAAACTCGATATCGAAAATTTGACACGATTACAATACTTCCTCTTACTAGAGTAAGAGAAAGTAAAAAGTTAATTACTCCCCACCTAGGCCAGACTAGGAAGGGACAGTTCAATTCACATAAATAGAGGCAACAGTACAGTTCAGGACAGTTTTTACGCAGTTTACGACCAGTTAACAACCAGTCACCAACCTTCTACTACCTCTCTCATCACTCAGTCTATATCTCTTGCTACCTAACTTGTATGTACTTGTAAGGTCCTTGCAGTTGGTGTGTTCTTGCATTACATGTTCAGCTCATATTGTAGTTTATTTCTCTAAAACCCATTCTCTCTAATTCTCACTCCATTAATAACTGTGTAAATTGGAGTAAGCTAAAGTCATATGAGTGTATCACGTCAGATTTGTTTTTCTAGTTTTACCATTGCAAAATAGAATTTTAATGTTGTCCTTATTTATTTATTGTGTAAATACATAGTTGTAAATTTCTATGAACAATACAGAAAAGGAATTCATGTTAAAAGTGAAACAAATGCTCATATTAAATAGTCTTTAAAAGCTTTTGTTTCAACTTTTTCGCCTGCCATAGACCAACGTATATGATGTTTTTTCGTACAAAATACTGGCTATGTCTTGCATTATTTATTAATTTAATTTTTTATACTGCATTTCTGTCTAGAAATAACTGTCACCATATACATACCATTGTACATAGGCAGAGAAAGAGAGAGAGTGAGAGAGCCAATTTCTAAAAACTACATTTTCGGAATCAGAGGACCTCAAAACATGGATATCGAAACACCATATCGAAAATTTGATTCGACTGCAATACTTCCTCTTACGAGCACTAAGAAAAAAGTAATAAAACAAAATATACATATAAATTAGTTTACAAAATACACATTCAAATATATATATATATATACCATAGTCCAAAAACAATAGAATGACTCATTAAATTAATTTTTATTAATTAAAAAAATACAATTTAAACTTTATACACTTGAGCTGTGGCAATAATAAAGCAATCATTTTTTTTTTTAATTAAAAAAACATTTACCGACATCTTTTATAAATAAGTGGATATAAATTAAAGTTGACGAAATACCAAGGTTATTTGATATAGTAATAATAATAAAGATGCCACTTTCTTAACAAGTGACGAATTAATTACATACATTTATAAACTGTACGTCCTAATACGGAGAAGCAGATGCGTATAGAAATTAAATTGAATTCAGATTTTAAATAGTATTTATGTACATCTGTATTTAATTTTATTTTAGTTTATAATTTTAACGTTTCGTAATATAGCCTAATCCTTCTTAGTCACCAGGCAGGAAAATTAGATAGTTTTGGAAATTACTAGACTTTTTTACCAAGTGTTATAAGAGTTGGAATCATATCAAATTTTCCTGAAGTTTTCATTGGAATGGGAATTGTGTGTAGGATATCCAGATGTAAGGAAAAGTGTCAGCGCTAAGATCGCCTTCAACAAATTCATACCCCCCTCTAACCAAATTCATAGGTAAGCTCCGAGGAATGGAGTACCGCTATGAATGATCAAGCCCCCCAAACTACGAATAGCTCCAAAAATCATTTTTAAATCCGGCAATTTCCAAAGCAGAAATTAGTCTCAATTACATAATCGAAAAAGTCTAAACAAGCAATTAAGAAGTCTGCTGAATACGAATAAGTTATCAAGAAATCAACAAATCAACCTTGAAGGAGTGCCTTCAAGCAACAGCTTGTAGCAAGCAATCAACTATCTTTACTCATTCACCGCTTTTACAGGATCAGAGAATTTCCAGCATTAATATCCACATTAATTAATCAAAATCGACCCCGTTAGAACAATCAAGAGCTTTATAACTACCTTATTATATCGCTTTACAAATCAAGCTATATAATTAGCCAAAGCCATCATTCTACATTTCCAACATTGTCACTCAATTCCCAATTCTGGTCGGCCACTCAATTCTCTCTCTCTCTCTCTCTCTCGTGTACTCTTTCTCCTCACAAGTGCGTTAAATATAAAACTGTGAATAAGTTCCTATAGTGGGGGAGTGGACAGAGAAAAATTTAGTACACTCATACATTAATTGAGAAAAACAAAGTATTGCAAGATTTAACAGAACTGACAGAAAAGTGGTAGCCCATGGAAATGGCAGACTGAATTGGCAGAATGTTTTGGTGATTGTGATATTTTCTTCAGAACTCTGTGAACCAGACTGAATGTTTCGAGTGTACATGTGGGAAACTTTGCCTTTCTTTTCTTCCAATATTCGAGGGGTTGAAGTTGGTGGATCTTGATCGGTAGGGTGATGCGTTACGTTTCATGTGACGCTGCGGATGACACAGCATTTACTCCACCCGGTTGATATAATAATTTTTGACTGCAGGTAAGATTTGCTGCCGGCAATCCATTACATTGCCAAAAGAGTTTGTGTCTATTATTTTCATCACGACTAACCTGCATATTGCTGCTACTATCGGACAAAATCTGTCAATCGCAAGTGCGATTTCAACGACTTTTTTTCTGTTGAAAATGTGGCTGGGTAAGCAATGCTGGATAACATCCATTATTTTATCCGTCGTAGCATGCATATTAGATTTATGGATGAATATCCGAAACCGGTCAGGAATAAATCTAATATGCATGCTACGACGGATAAAACAATGGACTTTTTTTCTGTTTCAGTATTTCACAACTTTAAGTAGAAAGTTCCATCGATTATCCCTTAATTTGGTACTTTATATATTTAAATCACTATTTTATTTACCTATTTTATTTATTTCTGTAGCAATAGCCGATCACAATCACAATGAGCTATGGAGTCTACTCCCCGAGCTTTGGAGTGGAGCTATGGGGTTCCTCATCTGATAATGTTAAAATTTTTAAAGTGCAAAAAAGAGCGATTAAAACGATGTCGAAAAAAAGTTACATGAAAGTGGATGACCACTTTTTCAAAAGCTAGAAATTATGACTCTGCCTTCTTTGTATATATACAAGCTGGCATTAAGGCAAAAAAGAAATAAAGATGCAGTGACCAGCGGAAATCAGCACCAGTATAACATAAGATGCAAAGAAAATATTGACTTACCTGTGACAAGGTTAAGGAAAACAGAATGGCTTCCAAATGTCGTTTCAATAAGAATTTTTAATAAAATCCCAGTGAATATAAGACAGTTGGAAATAAGAAAGTTTGAGATGATTTTGAAAAAGTTTGTAATTTCCAACTGTTTTTATAGTGTAAAAGAATTCACTGATACAAACTGGAGCATTAACGACTTTAAACTAAAGTGAATAGTTTGATATTTGTTTGTTTGGTGGTTAGAGTTCATTGCTAATTTAGTTTACATAATACTATAGTCTTGTAAATATTTTATACATTGTTATGAAGTATTGTTATTGACGTGCCTTTTGTATTTGATATGTTCAGGTTGAAATAAATAAATAAAAAAAAATAAAATATATTCTTACAGAAAAGAGGGGAGAAAATATATTGTGGAACACTCACATGACTTTCTCTCACTGCAGTTAATATAATTATTAATTTCATAATCGGCAAACTCATTTAAACATGGGCATATTTTTTCAGAGTTCTAATATAAATTTAAAAGGGTGGGGCCTTGGTTCAGGTAGTCACAGTGAAATAATAGCGCTTATAAAATTTGAAATATACCTAAAATAAACTTTTTGAAAATGTTTCAAATAAAAGTGATTACGTTTACATCTGTGCATGGTTTGCGGGAAAATTTGAAGAAAAAAAAAAATTATAAACCTATTCTGTAAAGTTGCAACCCTGTTGATGATTCTGCCCCAAACCATGACGTCAGATGCGCTGGTATCACACCTAGACGGAATACTATGTTTGAGCTTCCTGAGATTTTAATTGTTGAGACATTTCTGTGAATATATATATATATATATACATTTTCCGGTGAAAACCCATATTTCAGAAAATACACACAATCGTAATAATTAATCTCTTACTAAGAGAAAGTTTAAAGAAAATTTTGGAGCCTGTTTAGAGAAAATTAAATACAAAAGTTCAGAAACCTATTTTATTAGGTCGCACTTAAGTTAATCTAGGTTTCTTTGAACCTAGAATTCTAGTAATACATTAATGTCCTTAAAATTTTATATATGTTACAACCGTATATTGTACTGTGACGGTCCTTCAGAGAGACAATGATTGCTGTGAAACCACCCTCTGCATAAATAATTTTGGTTTTTAATAAATGTTATATAATAGGAATAGGGCCCCATATATAATAGTATACCGGTTTACTGATTTACCGGTTAACCGATAAATTGCCAAAAAAACGTTCGGTATACTTAATGAAATGTTCGGTAATTCGGTAAATGAAAAATCAAACTAGAAATTTTTATGTAGAAAATGTTGTGTTTATTGATATTTAAAAGGGCTAAAGGGACATTTTTTTTTCTCGGGGTTTTCCACAAATCGTGGTTTCCTTCAGCCATCGAGCGCGATTGCCCTCTTCCAAGCAACACGATCCTCTGCTTGCTCTTCCGTCACGCCATAACCAGCCATCATCTCCTCCACCCGGTCCCACCATCTACCTCTCCCACTTCGGCCATCCACCTCGCTCTCCATCACCACCCTAGGCACCACTCCTTCCTGGGCCCATCCTCCTCACATGCCCATACCACGTGAGTGCCTTAGTTTCAATGATTTCCAGGATATTTCTCTCCGCAACTATTCTCTTCCTAATGTCGTCATTGAAAATAAAGAGACATTAAAAATAAAAAAACGGGTAAGTGTAAGCAACAATACACTTAATTATTAATTGTAAGAGTGATATTTTTTGTTTAATTTTAATTTAAACTTTCTTGGATTTGAGATCCGCTGTAAATCGTACAGAAAACGCTAGTTACAGTTAGCATATGTGATTAGTGCTCGGCAGTTTTTTGATATTTTTAAAGGTTTAAAATCTTTACAATCAACGTTTTTCTTAAATAAGTAGATATCTCCATTTTTAATATTAAACATTTTAAATAATATGTAAATATTTCACGTATTTTTTAAATTAATAGCAATTTTGAATACACTACAATTTGACAGGATATTAATGCAATATTATTGTAAAATAACATTAAAATTTGAACCTTAAATAAATTTTTTACTCTTAATAATGTTTACATTAATTAAATACAAATATTTATTACAACATTCTAATATTATGCCTTAAGGCTGTGTAAAATAGATATTATTCTAACAAATTATTTATGTACGAGTATTATTACAAAAAAACATACAAAGTAGTTATTATTCTAAAAAAAAATTCACCGGTAAACCGGTATTTTAATTTTCCTTTACCGAATTACCGGTAAATGAAAAAGTCGGTAAATTTACAATCGCTAATAGGGATAATTTATTACTGTAAGAAATTTAAAGAAAAAAATTCGATCTGTTTTCGAGAATATCTTTTTTTTAAAAAGCCGAAGAGCCATTTAAAATAAGGTCACATTTTTCCGGTTGATGGATATTGACCGAAACCTTCGTGTCGATGGGTAAAGGGGGTATCCTGAACTGAACATCAACATTTACTGCTATTGCCAGCTATTTTTCTTTCTTCAAATATTTGGTTCAGAAATTACATACACAAGATATTTCCTCCGCAATACTTTCTTTTATAGAAATGAAAGAGAAAATTGCACACAAAAAAATAAGAAAAAATAAGGTCAAACTCGAAAAAACAACTCAATCTTTTAATTGTTTTCAAACTTCAAAATATTAAATTAATCAAAGATAATTTTAATAACCAAAAATTATTTTACAATCCCAAAATGAGAAATGTTTCAAACATAAACAAATACCAGAATTAATTTCAATGTAAAGAAGCGGGGGGGGGGGATAATTTTTGTAGAAACGCATTAACCCAATAATTATTACTAATTAAATAGTTAAATTAACACCTATAATTAGAGTACCCGTAATTATTATCGCTATATGTGTTAACATGTACCCTCATAAATGTAGAACAATAAACTTAGGGAGGAGGGCATAGGTATACAACTTTATCAACCAGTACTTTGTTTCATGACTATTTTACGTATTTGTTATGGATTTCCATATTGGATTATTGCATTATATACTTGGTTGCTATATTTTTATTTGTATTTCTATCGCTTATTGTATACTCTAACTGCTCTGGACACTCTCTTTGTACGACAAATAAATAATATTTTACCAATTTAATTTGATTTTTAAGCCTTTCTTACAATTTACTGCATTGACTAAGATCATTTGTAACATTATTACAAATTTCAGAATTTGGACATATTTTGGTACTACTAAAGAAAATACCGTTGGCTTAAAGTAGTACTGAGCGAGAAGGAGCTTGAAAGTGCTAAATACGAGGCACGACCCTGATGTGATAAGTGGTCCCAGGGTAGGTTCCAATGCCTGTAAGGAGGAGTTTGGGGGTTTTTAGTGGGTGAGAGTCCCACATATCTGAGAACACTATCCCCGGATGTGCATAACGCATTTTTCCCCCTCCATATAACAAAAAAATGTAGCGAAATTTATGAAATATACCATTGATATGATACAAACTGGGATCTGTAAGAATATCTTGTAAATAGACTGGTACGGATTATCTAGAATACAGACAGGATACTTTTCATTATTATATCATTTTGTGTCAGAATCTTTTATATTTTCCTTGTTTATTAGACTGGGAGCAGAGCCACCTTGAGCGCGGATCCCCAGCGGTTGCGTCTTTCGCATATGCCTTGAGAAAATTTGCCAATTTCATTATTGTATTAACAAGCAGCAAGAGCTAAAGTAGTGTCAGTGTTTAATAATAGATTTTTTTTTTTCATTAAAAACTCTATAATCATCTTTAATGTAAACACTCTGTACTAAACAACTTTAAATGTTATTTGCTAACAATTGAACCATCCTATATAGACTAATCTTCATTGATTGTATTTAAACAATGATTTAAATGCCACTTTATGGTTCTATTCACTTGGTTTGTAAATGTTATCGATTAGTGTAGATACACTGATTCTCGACCGTCTGCTGATACTTTAGGAAGGAAATATAGAGGATAAGTCATAGAATACTTTTTGTTTATTACCCAACGTTTCGCACAAATTATTATGTGTTTTTTCGATGATGTGAACCACTCACATCCCTTACTTGCTACTATGGTTACAATACTTCCTCTAACTCTAGAGAACATAATATCTATCTGTTGTAAATATTTATTATAAAAAAACTGAAAACAACTATGCCGTTAAACATTTAAAACTATATTCATTTCAACACCTCTGGCTGCCAAATTAGCATATTATAGGATGAATAAATATAAAATAGAACAACTTGTTGTTTCTCTTTAATATTTTAATAATAATAATAATAATAAAAAGACATGAAGATTTTAATGATATTCATAGTTTAACATGAATATTATCTCAGCAATTTTAAAATATTAAATTATCTCTCCTTTACTGAAATTATTTATTGAAAGTTTAAAAACATGTATTGGTATTTATTTATTTATTTATTTAAAAATAAAATAATAGATCAATGTATATTTATATAATTTCCCTTATTTATAAAAATAAATAAACTGTTGTGAAACATTCACATGACTTTCTCTTGCTGCAATCAACACAGTTCTCTTGTTGACTAAGGAATTTTTACTTTATGCTAGCTGGCTTCAGCTGGGAAGCATTAAACTTTAATAAAACGAAAACACTTTTTATCAGAGAAGCATGAACCTTTCAGCGTCCCCAGAACCACTTGACAAAATGATTTAACTCTGAAATACGTCTTAAAAGAAAAGATAGTTCTATGTCTGAATAGTTATTTTGTATCAACAATATCAAACATGTCTTTGTCGAGAAATTAAAACGAGAAAAATAAAAAAAAGAAAATCTATCAATAAAATCACACTCCCTGTCAAGCGATTCTCTTCAATCTCGGACTTTTGGCAACACATTTTTCTCACCCTAAATAGGATACAATTGAAGGTTAATAGAGGGTGTATTAACTGGACTCGCTTGGGTAGCTAGTCATTTACACAAAATAGGCAGCACGTCTCCTAGTTCTGAATGTGTCTGAATTGTGTCGATAGAATCAGGGGAAACGGTGTACTACAATCTCGATTAATGTCCCCGTTTCATTAATAAGGTCTTGTATATTTGGGAGGGCAAGACTCTCATGGGATTACTTGAAGAAGCTTTAAGATATTTTATACTCAGACCGTAGTTTGGTGGGGAATAAAAGCCATATTGGCTTAGGTCCCGCGCCTTTACCGGCATATTAATAATAATAATTTGGCAACACAACTAACTCTTACAAGTGATAGAATCATATAATAAAGCGAACCGGCAACTTACAGGAATAACTAAATGTGTAAACTTGTCCATGCAAACAAATTCGCACAATATGAATATAGTATATTGACATATTTTACAAAGTTCACATTTATAATACTGCATGTTATTAATTCTGGAGAAAATGCGCAAATTAATAAATAAAACTTTAAATCACTAATGACATAGCCTTCATTAACAATGCGGGTCGTAGAGGGCGGATATCAAACGACCTGTAAATATAGAGGTTAGCTGCGAATGGAAAATTTCCGCGAATAAGCAAGTACTGGGGTTGAATTGTTATTCGGATTAGGATGTTAGGTGTGGCGTAATACTGTGAAAGTTAGGTATGTCCATTGACGTTGTAACGACATCAGGAATTAGTATCACAATCAAATTAGCTCTTACAGAGGTTATGGAAAAACGAAAAACGACGCATCTAGATTCTGTAATTGCTTCCCTATTCCTCCAGGTTTAGGATATATGCTGGGTCCAGACTTTAACCTAGACTGAAGCAGCGTATTATTTTAAAAAAATAAAAATAAAAAGGGAATAACTAAGTAGTTAGCATACTGGACTCTCGCGCGGAGGACCCGGGTTCAAGTCCAGCTGCGTTACTCCTAGATTTTTTCTTCCTAGGAGCTTCTACAGCTCACTGTCCGGTGGTGGACAGTATTGTCTGTAACGAGAGAACACTGTCCGGAGGCCGGCAGTGCACTGAGAAGGATCCGAGCGCCCATGACCATAGATGTTAACGCGCCTTAAGTTCAAAAAAAACTTAAGATATATTAAGGAAATTAAAACTTACGACATTTCGTTTGGGTATCCGATTGCAAGTTATCTGCCAATACTCCTCAACTGGAAGTAGTACCAAATTATAAATAGGTTTTCTGTTTTTTGTGATTTCACGAAAATAGCTCCTACGATTTTAAAATTTTATTACAGCCCCCCCCCCCCAATATATAAAGAGCTACAACTTTCATTGGAAACATTTTTCCGGGAAAATTTCTTTTGAAGGGATTATGCTTTCCTCTAGAGTACCATTCTCTAATTTATTACACGATTCTATCCTCTATATAATATTAATAAGTGTTAAATATGTGTCCAAAATTCCGAGTTTGAAGAAAATCGGTTAACCGGAAGTGCGATTTTATTGAATAGTTGTTTTAGTTTCTGCGATTTTTCTTCATAAAAGCCGACGTACTTTATTAAGGTTTGTATACTAACTATGTCTACAGAGTCCTATTTATTACCTTTTTTTAAAACGCAAAAAGAAAAAAAATTCATTTAAGGGGTGTTTTAGAGTATGTATGATGTTATGTACTCCTCAAAAGAGTCGTCTTATTAAGTTTAGATTCTCCCATTGAAATAACATTCAACGACAATTAAATGCGACAGACGTTCAAATGTACCATGGCTTCGCGTTTGTTATATCGCACTAGGATACATATATTACGTAAATAAAATATTAAATATATAAAAATAAAATAATAAAGTGGGGAAACTAGAACTATTTGAGTGAAGAATGATTTTTCAGCTTTCCCGGAAACCCACTAAAATGAATTTCTTCTGGTTAATTAAAGTTGAATATTTTTTTTTAATCCATAGAGGTATCCTTGGCGGGAAAGCCGCAGGAAACAAACAAAAACTTGCCCTTCCGGACATACAATTTCTTCAAACTGTGAATTTTAGCAACACGTCCAATTCTTTTAGATGATACAGAGAACGCATAGTATATTGAAAATGGTACTTCTGAGAAAAAGCATGTTACTCTTGCTCAGAACTCTGCTAAAATGAATTTTCCCGAACAAACGTTTCAAATAAAATTCTTAGACCTAAATGTAATATAGAGAGCAGACAAAGTTTAAAGAAAATCCTTCTTTAGAATCAATTTTTAAGAAAAATCGCAAAAAAAAACTAAAAATATCCATTCTGTAAAAATGGCACTTCCTGTTGAGCGGGAATTGTAAGCAGGAAATTCCCTTATCCGCTCTATGCTCTTCCTTGTGTTTTCTTTGTGTTGGGTGCGCTTCATCCGGTATCTCTGTGTGTCAGTGTATTTCCTTATTTCACATATATAATTGTAAGCTCAGTCTGTTACCGGTTGCGTTTATGTGAAGAACTCCGTCTGTCCGTTCGTATATACATCCGTGTTTCTACTAATAATAAGACATTCATCTATTAATTGTCTTTCCATATGTATCTTGTTCTTTGGATTACATTAAACTACAAGGCTTACGGCAACTGTATCAATCTGTTGTCTTTTACTTTCAAAACCTGCGTCAGCTCTGCCAACATCCCTGACACTTCCTTTGACCAATTTTGTCTAAAAACTTATTGTCGAAATTCCTGTTAACATCCTGCATAAGTATCATGTATCAACACATGTATTTTCCTCAAAACTCGTATTTTCAGTGGAAAACTCAATTTTGAAAATCTCAGACGACTGCATATTTCTCTCTTGTAAAAGCAGTAAGAGAAAGTAATATAAAGAGAGCTGTAATAGAAAGTACACGCAGGACCTGGCTTCGTGTGACTTTCGTTTCTAAGTGAGTAAACTCGTGAGTTTCTCTCTCGAAACCTGAAGAAATTTCCTGGTGAAAACTGCAGTCAAACAAGCTGTTTCCTTCAACTCTGGAAAGTTAAAAGCAAGTTCATATTCAGGAAGATAGATAACTTGTTGAATGCCTCTCGATTATAGCTGAGCTAGCCCTACAGAGAACAGTTTTACAAAAGTTTACAACGAGTCAGCTTTCTTCTACCTTCTTTCTACTCAGCCAGTCTGTCTCTATTTGACTATCTAACTTCTATTATACTATTGTAAAGTGCTTGCAGTTTGTGTGCTCTCTCATTATAATGAGAGATGTATACAGTATTCAGCAATTATTGTAGTTCATTTCTCTTAAACCCAATCTCTCTAACTCTCTCCTTCTTAGAGAGAATTATAGTTATAATTAGGAAACAAACAGTTAATTGATAAAACTTTTTTCAAATTTCAACTTTCAACAATGGTAGGCAGCGAAATTAAAAGTTTCCTATAGTAGCCAAAATAGTCTTTCATCGATATAATAATAGATCAGATAAACCAGTATAAAATTAATAGGTTTACAAAAATAACCACAAAATTAATTACCTACTAGATAGATAACTTTTTAGAATAAAGTTACGCCCATATATATTTCCATGATTTGTTTTTATCTTTCTTTTTTTTTATAACTACTAGCAACAGAAGCAAAAGTAGGTTATAATCTGTACAACTTCTAGCTCATTATGATCTGTAATAGATGTATAGACGATTAGTATATACGATAGTAAAACTGATAATGTTTTAGTGGATCAGTAGTTTTAGTGGAAATATGGAGCAACTATTTTGAATAGAGAGTTGCCGTGTCCAAACTAAACCCAAAAGATTGTTATCATTAATGGGGAAGGGGATACCAGGCTGGTATAGAGTGAGAGGGAAAGAGAAAAGAGAATGTGTATGTGTGAGTGTGCGTGTGTACCTTTAGAAACTGTCAAACCGTCAATCTTGTCTCAGACAGAGCACAGCAGAATAATCATATCCAAGGAGAAGGCGCAAGAAAGAAAGATTGTGAGAGAGAAACATGAAGAGTATGTGCCCGCTCGTGTCTAACAACACCACTCTCCTTCTTTGTCACAAGAATCTATAACTACCTAAAGAAGGTCTCCTCTTTCTTTCTTCTACTTCTTCAGCCTTCTTATTCATCTAGCCGCCCCGTTATTTCTATAGAAAATAATTGATCGCACGCCTGTCTCTTTAGATATGTTATTAGTTTCAGTTCTTGTTCAGAGTTGATATTTTTTTTTATATTATTATTTTTATCTTCCATTTTAGAAAAAACTATTTCTTTTTTTGTCCTTAAGTAACCAATATTAATCGTCGTAAATATTTAACAAAGAAAGAAACTGAACTAGTTATGGAGTTGCAAATCTTATAATAGAATAATTTGAAAGGTTTCTTCCGAAAAACAAAGCCAATGACATACTATTTTCTTTACATTCACCTACCGTTGGTAAGAGGAGGTATTGTGATCATGCCAAATTTTCGAAATATCTCAAAAACGAAAAATCGCAAGTAGTTCAAACTTGATACATCGTTTAGGTATCACCATCACTTCTGGCACTAAGGTTTCGATCAAAATCCGAGAGAACCAGAAGTACAACTTCATTGAAAGATTTTCTTTTTAATTTTCGCGATTTTCTCCAAAATAGACCCGACGATTTTAAACTTTAAACTTCGTATACTATCTCATGCCGGTCAAATTTAATCTTCAATGGTTCATCATAGTGCGGCAATGTTAAATTTTACCTTTCCTTTAATGTTCCATTTCAGTATGTAACAGTAACCAAAAAGAGATCAGCAACCAAAGACAGTAAGAGAAGAGAAACCAACCCAAGCACTCTCTCGGATTGGAGTGGGAGAAACTGTATAAATATAGCGACGGACAATCCGTGAAAATACAGTTCGATACAGTTGAGGACAGTTCAATATAGCCAATCACTACGTGTCATTACCCATTTACCACTCTATCTTAAACATTTCTCTATTGTAAAGTCCATGCAGTCTGGGTCTATTTTTTAATACATTAGTTAACCAGTGTTAACAAAGTCAATCTCACTTCTCTCCAGCTAACACATCCACTGTAAGTATAATTTATGGTTCCATCACCTCTATAACATTCAAAAGCATTGATTGAATTCCATATTTGAAAAAAACACGCTACCCGGAAGCGCAACAGGTTTTCGATTAATTTTCACTAAAACGATTGTGTCAATTTTCTTGTAACTTTGGGGTGCTATCTAATATACTTCCACTTTTATTTGAAAAATGTTTACTTTGCTAGTAACAGAAAGTACTGTAGTCGCCAAATTTTCGAAATTGAATCTCTCAGTACGAAAAAAAATGTGGGTATGTGTTAGTGTATTAACAAAATATCTGACAAAAGAAAAATGACAGTAAGCTCGAACTTATTATTACTTTCAGCTACTACCACAACATATGGCACTAAGTTTTCGGGGATATCTATTAACCGGAAATGCGACTTTATGTACCATCACAATAACATTAGGAAAGTAAAACACTGCTAGAATTACAAATTTAAAGAAAATCAGGAGCGATTTTCTTACAGAATATTTTTCCAAGTTGTTATTTTTTCAATTTTTGTTTAAAAGATTTTTCTCTAAAACGGCTTTAGCGATGCTTCACACTCGATATTTTTTATTATTTTTTATATATGCCACTTAATTTGCGTAATGAATAAAGAAAACGAAATAAACAGAATTAAAGGAAATATTAAAATAAAGAAATTAAAATAATTCTCACAGTTCGATAAGAGGAATGTGCCTGCTGAGGATTGTATAAAATAGTCAATGTGTGGAGGTTTATTTGTTTATTTCTTATTTAATTTTAGGAAAAACGCTATTTAAAAATGAATTCCTCTTAAATAGGACCTATACTTTTTGTTTCCTCCTTTATTATTTAATTATTATTTTAACGGACTGAATGAAACTTTCATTTTAATATATTTCGTAGTTCGCAGATGCTCTCCAATTGGCATCTCACGCTCCTGCCTAGGACCACCTGCTCTAGAGAAAAGCTCTCCCCTTAGAAACCCCTCCAAAAATAATGAATTTTCTTGGAAAAATGTTTTAAATAAAGTGATTTGGCCTTTTTATGTGTCTACTAAATTAGTAAACAAAATTTAAAGAAATTCTTTGGAATCATTTTGGAGATAATTGTGAGAAATCTCTATGGCTGATGGATTTCGACCGAAACCTTCGTGTCCGGAAGGTTGCTATGGTGATATTTTAATGGAATTTCAATTTTCAGCGTCTTGCTATTTTCGTTGTTTTGAGATATTTTGTCCACATACACATATACAGATCATTCGCTAAAACCATTTTTTCCGTAATGGAAAGCCAAATTTCCAAAGTTGAACCCGATCGCAATACTTCCTCTTCTTACTAGTACAGAAAGTAAAAAAAAAATATGCTAACTGTATGGTTACTGCATTTTATCTTCGGTTCTAATAGTAACTGTTAATAAGATATTTTGAATGAATGAATTCAATGCTTGGGGTTGATTAAATTTACTTGTGAGTTACTTCACTGTAAGCTGGTCATTTATTTTAGAAGCCGGGTTCCTTCTACCACTCAACGATTGACCACAGTTTGTGTGTAAAGTTCTTAATGAAATAATATAAAGTTTGGACAGCCAAGAAGGATGACACTACAGTTCTAGCTACTTGGTCACACTTACTCCATCATTGTAAATAATATTCAAATGAACATCAAATTCACTCACTGATTATTCATTCATTCATTAATATAAACGCATGAACATGCACAGACATATAAAAATATTCAAATATTTCTTTATCACAGAATCATAAATGTGAAAGACGGAAAAAATATACAAATGTTTCTGCTTCAAAGGAATCACAAGAAATCACTAGTACAAGGAATGAACACTTTTTTGTTTGCTTTTCTAGTTTAAATTCGACTCCCAGTAGGCGAAATATCAATTCCTCAAAAATTGCATTAAAGAAAAATCTGATACGAAAACAAATTCCTCACACTAATTCCTCTTACTACATTTAATACAATAATTTTAAGGTGGACAAATTTTCTTTAAATTTGACATATTATTCATTAACCGTTACATAAATATAGCGGCAGCGATATTCATGTATACCACTCCTGTATACCATTCATCTACTATTATGTACCTGTATTCAAGCAGATATACTAGCAGGCAGTGATTATATGATAGTGCAGAAGACAGCGCCAATAACACTGAATAACCCCGCTAAAATTTGATATCTAATATCTGAGAGTTTCCTCAAAGAGGTTTCTGTTACCTCCCTTCTAAAAAAAAAAATCAATTTTGCCTGGGAAAAATAAAATTCAATAAAGTCGCATTTTTGGTTCTCGGGTTTTGACTGAATCTTTCGTATCAGGAAACCTAAAGGAGCTTAATCGAAATCTCCGTTTGAGCTCACTGCGATTTTTCGTTTTTTGAGATGTTTTATAAATCTATTTTCCCCTAAAACCCACTATTTTTTGAACGATTTTCTCCACTTAGACAACATCGAGTTCTCTTTAAACATGGAAACTCTAACTATACGTGCAATGGGAGCATCTATCAGTTTTTTGTTTGACACATTTTTTCAAGATAATTGATTTTAGAAGGGTTGTGAGGGGGGGCCAACTACTCAATTATTTAGATACTACCATTCAATATATTGAAGGCAGCTAGTCTTCAAATATATTGAAGAAAATTCGTCAATTATAATTAGTAACTTGCAGTAAGAGAAATTCGTGGGAGCGTTTTACACCATATTTTCTTTTCCTTTTTGCGAAAATAATGAAGATCTAAAAAAAACTTCAAATATATAATAATAAAGAAAAACAGACAAAAATAGAATATATATATTGGGGGGGAGAAAAAGGTGAATATAGAATATCGTGTTTCCTTATAAAACAGCTGTAACACAAGAGATAGAGAGAGAGCGATAGAGTGGGAGTAACAGATCTAGAGACAGGAAATCAAATCAAAAAGAAAGTAGGACAAACATACATTACCGAAATAATATTATTTTCAGATTTGCGACCTTTGTAGAGGAAGTTCCTCTTTTCGTAAATATTCCTTCCTCTCTCATATTTATTTCACTGAGTCAAGTGTGTGAACTGAATTTGCTCTGTGCCAGTCTGTGTTATCACACTGCCTGGCAAACGCATCCTGAAGATGGGCGGTCGCCCGAAACCGGTCGATGATCACAAAATGAAGCAGGCTATCACGGAAAATGTCTCTGATGCTTTCCAGCTCTGCGGAACCAACCACCACAACAACTTAAGTACTCTACCTGAATGAATTACGTTGTATGACACAGCGAGCATCTCGTCTTTGTCACCTCCGCATGACGGTAGTTTGTAACAACAATTTAAAGTTACGTATAACTCTCATATTTTTCCAGAAATCCCTTAAGGTTTCCTAAATTCTAAGTTTAAGAAAATTATTTGGAGAGAAAAAAATTCATAGAGTTACACTTTCGGTTTTAAACTATTTTTAACAGATCTGGGATTCTAGCATGCATTTATTGTTAGAACATCTAAACTTCCTGATGAAAGAGTGTTCCTGATGAATCACAATAGCCAGCAACTAGGCTGGAATGTGGGAGACCACAGAAGCATTCAAGGAAAACATAGAGGCCGTCAAGTTGGCAAAGGAAGGGGCACCAAGGATGCTTCCTCAGCCCTGAACAACTTTTTCTGGACACTCGTATAAAAAAAACAACTATAGAACTGTTGAAACATGGCTCACACGAAAAAACAATTGCGGTCAGACGCACTAACTCCAAAACTTTCTGGGAGGCCCACTCAAAGACTCTTAAAAAATATTGCAAAAGGAGTTGAGCTGTTTACTTAAGGTGCAGTTAAGGTACTGCCCTGGTCATAGAACACAATCTTCTAAGGAAACATCTACATAGGATGGATCTTGTAGCAGGCCTACTCTACCTAAAATGAGACCATGCGGTAGTTTCTCTCGGTTCAGCTTTGGATTGATGTTAAGTGTGTTCGGGAAGAGCGCAATGCCACCACCCAATAGTAGTTTATTTAATTTATAAAAACTAAAATTAGATGTTTTCTACGCTTGTATTGATAATATCTGCGATTTTTAGTTTTAAAACTACTGCCCCATTATTAGAAAGTAATTATTAATTAGAATATTTTTATTATAAATAGTAACTAAAAGTTTTAAATTAATAATATATTAATAACAATATTAAGAGAAAGCTCCTGTTGGCTTAAATTTGGGAAGTACTTACAATTTTATTTTGCCCAGTATCTGATAATTTTTTACTTTCTCTTACTCTTACTCATATAGTAAGCGGAAGTATTGTAATGGTGTCGAATTTTCACCGGAAATATATATTTTGAGGTCCCCTCAGCGCAGAAAAAGGGGTTTCTAGAAGATGATCCGCATATATATGGGAACAGTATAGCTCAAAAACGAAAAATCGCAGAAAGTTCAAACTTGATATTCGTTGAGATATCCACTACGGCTTCCGACAGTAGGTTGTCTGTTCAAATTCCTCAACCGGAAATACCACTTACAGAATGGTTTTTCATTTGTTTGCCATTTTCTTAAAAAACGGCGCAAATATTTGCTTTAAATTCGTAAATCAGCTACACACATAAAGACTACAACTTTTATTTGAAAGATTTCTCCGGGTAAAGTCTTTTAAGGAGGCTTTTGGGGTAGGAGTGGCGTTATGTTTTTCTCTAAATTGCTATCTTAGTTGATTATACAATTCTACCATCTTAACAAAATTAATTAGAAATAAATAGATTGGCAAAATTCTGAGTTTCAAGTAAAAACAGTAAGCCGGAAGTGCGTTTTTACTGAGCAGTTTTTTCAGTTTTCGTGATTTTCTCCATAAAAACAAGTGGTAACCTCAACTCCTTAAGCCTAGGATGTCTGGTGAACTAAATAAAAATTTCAAATTTCAAACTTTCCACAAATTCTTTCGGATGCTTTATTCCATTGTTACTTTCTCTTACTTCTCCCCTATAATGTAACAGCCCATGAAAGGCGATTGCCAAATGAGGCTTGCGAGACGGCGATTTGAATAGGGGGGCGTGTGGTAAACACGCCGCAGTTCCCACGCCGTTTAGTTCCGGCCTTCGCTACCTAGTCTCTTACTTCTAGGAAGGAAAAATATAGAAAACATCTTAAATAGGCAGACAGTAGCAGCGCTCATGGCGGTAATTAAGGGAAATTTGAACATTATATCAAAACTATTAAATTATTAACAAAATTAAATACTAACAATACTGATTATGAAATGATTAATCAAAACAATCATCGGTCCAACATTTAAAGAATGATTAGAACCTATATAAACAGTTAAAGTGGTAAAAATTAAGCCAATTGATTATTTATCTCTGAACATAACCAACCCATATTACCCAGAATTTAACTTTTATTTAAACGATAGTAGATAATACAAATAAAATTTAAAGTGATTTAGTAATGAATATTAGTTGAATAAACAATAAATTTATGTTTAATAAAGTCTTACCTTCAATAAAAATGTATTTTATCTCTTATACAGATGACAGCCCGGACTATATAACCATTAGGACACTCAATGTTTCTTAACATTGAATTAACAATAAAATATAACTTTACATGCAATAAAACTTCATCATACATATTTATATTAATAATAACGTTAAAAAAAATCAATTAATACAAAACATTTCCACTTTAAAACAGTCTCAGACGCTTGAAATTAAACGAAACTGTAGAAAAATAACCATACAAGAAAAAAAAAAAATGGTTATTCATAACTGGCCACATTCAGTTGATCTGCAAAAGAGATGGATATTAAACAGTGTTACCAACTTCATAATTTGAATTATCCAGTTATCACTGTGATATCAAGATAGCTGTTTTTCAAAATTATAACAAATATTTCAAACAAGCCAGTCTGGGTGGCAGTGGCACACAGCCTTTACTCATCTTACTTCGGTATATTACGGAATACAGTTTCTAAGAAATCTTGTTAATAATCGAGTTTAGGTCTTTATACAATTTCTGTTTATTACTTCTTTTACGACATTTTATTTCGGAACACTATTTAATTCATTTCTATTTATTATTTAAAACAGTGAATTTAGAAACATCTTTCATTCGGAGTAAATCTTAATTTTTGTTTTACAACATAAACTCAAAAATTGAAAATAAAAAGTTCTAATTTTTGGTATCACGAAGAGATTTTGTTCATGAAGGTTCCATCATCTCTGCTGAAAATTTCAGTTTAGTGAATTTCTTATTCAATTAGAGGAAGTATTGCGATCGTGCCAGATTTTCTACATTCAGTTTTCACGGGAAATACATGTTTTGGGATCATAAAAAGCGAAAGGGTCTCTATGTGTGTTTTAGTGTTAACAGAATATTTCAAAAACGAAAAGTCACAGAAAGCTCACATTTACGAGTTCAGATTACTACTAGCGCATCAGACACGAAAATTTCGGCTAAGATCCATCACATCAACCGGAAGTCGCAACTTTACTGACTGTATTCTTTTTTCAGTTTTTCGTAATTTTCTCGAAAACGGTTCCAATGATTTCCATTAATCTTTGTCCACTATTTACACACATAAATACCTATCACTTGTATTTCAAACATTTTCCAGGGAAAATTGATTTTTTGGTAGTTCTGAGAGAGGCGTCATGCTTTCCTCTAAAGTACCACTTCATAATAAAATATAATTCATGTTTTCACCATCTACATAATATTAGTACACATTAGAAGCTTTGATAGAGTTCCAAATTTGAAAAAAATCTGTTAACCGAAAGTGCAACTGGAAGTGAGTTTTTGAGTGTTGGGAATTTTCTGGAAATCGGTTCCTACGATTTTCTTTAATCTTGGAATGCTTGCTGCATAGATAAAGAGAAGATTTTAGTGAGGTATTGGGGTTCTGCCCTTCAGTTTAAATTTAAATTTACGCAAGCTTTGTTAGCCTTGTCATAGAGTGCTCCACATTAGGCCGCTCTAGATACACAAGGTAAAATACCCACCACCATTTTTATGGCCAGCCCAACTAAACATTGTAACGTTGGAATTGTGACGACATAAGTTTTCCCTTACTTTATGAAAACTGGATCAGTTATAGATTTTTTTTGTTTTTTCTTCTGACAGTAATCTTTAGGTGTCAGATGCGATGTTGGTATCTAAACCAGAATATCAAATATGGGCCACCAGTGATTTTTCGTTTCATAAAAAAACACTCACACGCGTGCAAAGATGTTTCTTTCATATTTAGGAGATCTTAAAACATGTATTTCCGGTGAAAACGAATTCTCAAAATTGAACTCGATCGCAATACTTCCTCTCAACAGCTGCAGTAAGAGAAAGTAACTATGTAACCTCTTTTTCTATACTTTTCGTGAGATCATTACTAAGTATGTTAGATAAATAGCCATATAAATTAAACATAATAAATAATCTTATGTAAAAAAATAAAAAAGAGAAACACTGATAAATTGCCATACACTAAGCATAAAATTAGTAATGATATCATTTATAAAAGTTGCAGCATTATATGAGATTGACATTGAAGATTTTGATGCTGCTTTAAAGAAATTGAACAGTATAATTTTGTTGTTAACTGTTAATGTTTTTAAAAGATTAAATTTGCTAACTAATTATAAAATCATATGATCAAGGATTATGCAAAAATTTCCCGCTGGCTGGACATAATGTGAATCTTGAAATAAATGGATAGCCATATTATTTCACTTAATTGACATATAATACCTACATTTGCATTTTATATTCTATATTTGCATATCGCTTTCCTCTAAATACGACAAGCCTGATGCGAAACATTCGCACGACTTTCTTACACTGGAATTATTACAATTAAAACTGGGAATTTTGACTAAACATTATTGCATACAGTCATTGTTAAAAAGGAAATGAATGCAAACATTAAAACACTCCTTTATATATCATCCTTATTTACTCTAAAGATTTCATTGGAAATAAAAAAAAATCTAATGTGAAACACTCACACAACTTACTCTAACTGCAGTTTACATAATTGTAATTGACAAATTTTATAGTTATTATACCAAATTTAATGAAATTCGTCGATGTTTTATGGAGAAATCCCGAAAACTGAAAAATCTATTCAGTAAAAACGCAATTCCCATTTACTTTTTGTCTTGAAACTCAGAATTTTAGCAATCTATTTATTTCTAATTAATTTTGTTAAGATGGTAGAATTGTGTAATAAACTGAAATCGCCTTTAGAGAAGAACATAACCCTACCCCTCCCTTAAAAGTGCCCTTAAATGCATTTTCCCGGAGAAATGTTTCAAATAAAAGTTATAGCTCTTTGTATGTGTAGCTGATGTATGTAATTTAAAGAAAATCTTTGGAGCCGTTTTTGAGAAAATAGCAAACAAATAAAAAAAAACATTCAGTAAGTGGTTCTTCCGGTTGAGGAATTTGGACAGACAACTTACTGTCGGAAGCCGTAGTGGATATCTAAACGCAATATCAAGTTTGAACTTTCTGCGATTTTTCGTTTTTGAGCTATGCTGTTCCCAACACAAACACGGACCATCTCTAGAAACCCCTATTTCTGCGCTGAGAAGTCCTTAAAACGTGTATTTCCGGTGAAAACTCGACAACGAAAATTTGACACGATTACAATACTTCCTCTTACTATATGAGTAAGAGTAAGAGAAAGTAAAAAATTATCAGATACTGGCCAAAAAATAAATATAACTAATAATTGCCAAATTTAAGCCAATAGGAGCTTTCTATTAATATTGTTAATAATTTAGAAGTTTTAATTACTATTTATAACACATATTGTAATTAATAATTAGTAGAATGTTGCTGTAAAACTAAAAATCTGAGATTTATTAATACAAGCGTAGAAAACATCTAATTTTAATTTTTATAAATTAACATAAACTTCTCAAATCATCATCAAGGGATTCATCGGTGTCCTATTTAAAAAATTATATTTCTTTAAGAAAGAAAACGGTTGTTGTAATCGGTATATCTCTATATTTATCTGTTAAAATATCTTGTGGTCATCGACCGGTTTCAGGCGTTCGCCCATCATCAGTCAAACCGGTCGGTGACCACAAGAAGAAGCAGGCTATCACGGAAAATATCTCTGATGCTCTGAAGGAAAGAATGTTTATCTATTATTTAACACCTTCGCGACGTTGTGACCCACCGGTAGGTCAGACTGGGTATTCTTCATAGACGTGAGTCCCCACCGGTGGATTACGTACTACTGCATTGCTTCTGGCAACTGTGGCTGAGTCGGGAGCTCTATATATCGTAACCAAGGCTCCATGGGTAAGTGTGTCTAGGTAATAGCAGCATGGTTTCTTGATCAGATATTAATTAGTAATTAACTCTGCACAAATACAAATATTACAAATAACATATTTTTTCAATGAATAACACAAACATTGAGAACTTGTTCATATGAAAAAATACAATTACAAAACTTTGTATTCAGGCATACGTGAACAATTCATGAAATTTTTTAAAATAAGGAATACACATTGTCGGCTGTCCTTCGCAGTCTTCGCAAAAGGTAACAACTTTTGAAGCCTTCGCTCTGGCTTCATTGCTACCACTTTCTTTCTGGATCTTTTTATATATTCAGCATCTCTTCCTACTACTCCTTACTGAGCCTACATATTTCCCAATTCTATGGCTGCTCCTCCCACGCTTTTTCTTCCTTATCTGGTTCACGTTCTCATTGTCAGCATCATTTTCATCATCGACCAAAACTTTATTCTCATTTTGAGCTTTAAACAACCCTTCTATTACATTTTCTCTAAATTTAAGAATATCCATTTTCTTTCGGTTGTTACCAAAGTTGTTGTAAATAACCCATGCGTTGACAATACATGTCCCTAGCATTGTTTAAAAAATAGCCTTTTTGTACCATTTAAGGCTCATTCTCAGACTTGTATTGTAGGAAGAAATTAGATCGGACATATTAACTCTTTTGTTTGCTTTGTTATATGGTATAACAGCAGGAGGTTTTATTACATCTCATATGTATGTAGTTAATATTTATATTAGTATATTTATATTTAGTATATTTTTGGTAGTTTAATGATGCCCATGATTAGAAGAATATCCATAAAGTGCTTTATTACCCTCTTTGCATTAGAGAGCGGGGGCGAAGTGCTTTTGTCTGAATGAGTGGAGATGCATACCTGTTGGTTTCAAGTACTACGAGAACTACAATGTCATCAGTTAAGAACTGTTTATAGATATCAAAGGGTTCAGATAAATACACATTATTTATTTGGAGCCCACTATGTCCATGAAATGGAAAATTAATGGGGGAATCCTTGCAAGGTCCCGATTTGTCAATATTTACTGTTCCCGGGTGTACCATCTTCCTCCTCCGAAGATTCATCATCATCTTCTGTACAATTTGTGTCATCAGTTGTAGCTTCACTTGGCTTGTAGGAATCTTCAAATGGTTCAGATTCTGAACTTGAAAAGTACCTCTTCCTTTGTTGATTTGGTGGAGGTGCTGAATGTTTGGGTAAGAGTGACTGCTGCAGACATGGTGGTTTTTGTGCTGTTGATGAAGTGTGGATTGACGGTGGCTGCCGATTAGATGGTATGTTCTTCAAGGGTAATTGTATTTCAATGAGCGATGATTGTTGCAGAATTGGGATTCCTAAGGAGATGGCAATAAATCTTCAAGAATGGAAGTAGATGAGGCATCTAACGCATGTCATCTTGTTTGTTTGGAACTTCCTGTGATTTTTTCCCTTCGCTGTCAGGGGAACCTCTCTGGTAAAATCTCCTGTTTGATATTTCGCTCAAATTGCAATAATTTCTCTTACGGGAAATAACAATGTATAAATTAAGCACTGAAAGAAGTAATGCTTCAGTTATTAATGATTCCATGTTTTCTAGTCCAATTTAATTAAAGAAAATATAAGTAAGTAACGACCATGTCACATCAGATCTACTCTCTTCTAACTAATAATGGGGAAATCAAAATAAAATTTTCCTTTTTAATTCTTTTTAATGGAATTTTCCCATCTATTTTTGCAATATACATATATAAAAATGCTCCGAAATATATCCAGATAGACACAAACTTATTGATTTGGGTGAAAATATATTTTGGCACCTATCCAGATATCCAAGGCGGTTAGGACGAATTCTGGAGATTTCAACGTAAAATAGTGCATTAGAAAAGGGGAATGGGGTATTCAAGACTCTCAACACAATTTAACCCTTAAACAGGGAGACATTTGACTGGAATAATCTTTAATATATTATATATATGCCGTGTTTATGTTTTCTGTGTATTTGAGGGAAGAAGGTATCAGCAAAACTCAAAAATTATAGAAAACTACCAGTATATACAACTCAGTTTGAATTAAAATCAATTGATTTCAGTTTAAAATCAGAAGATATCTAGTCTTTCTATTGAAAGAGAAGATATTATACAATCGTGTCAAATTTGCTAGGCTGAATTTTCACAGAAAATATATTTTTTGAAGTCCTCTGAGTTCGAAAAGTAGATTTTTAGAAATAGATCTAGGCGTGAATCTCCCATTCTTTCCTCCCTCCCTCTCATCTACTCACTCAAATCACAGTTTTCTTTCTCTCACCCGAGTAAGTATAATATATGTTATATAAAGACCAAGAAGTTGGACGGAACTTTGACAACAAAGAAGAGCTGAGAAAATTCTTTCACCTACCGATCATACAAAACGGTAGATGAAACCATGGCCATCAATCAAAAGCATTTATTTGAATATTTATAAATACACTAACAGGCCTAAACAGTGAATCGAACTATAGTATTGTTATATTGGCTAAACTACGTGACAGCACGCCTCTGCCCATCGAATTACCACGGCTGCTTATTATTATACAATATTTACCATGAAAACTCTCTTACGACTTTCTGTTATTGCAGTTTACAGAGATTTAAGTGACAAATTTCCTCCAAGTTTATAATGTTCACTAAATGTTCGCTTCTAACTAATAGTTTTTCATTCGAACCAATATTATTTATATGACAGAATTGTATAAAAAACCAACATAGCACTTTAGCGGAAAACCTAACTCCGCCCCACACCCAAAACCATCTTAAATGAATTTTTCCAGAGAAATATTTCAATAAAAGTGGTATCTCTTTGTATGTATAGTCTATATACTAAATTGTTTAAACCGTTTTCGAGAAAGCTAAGAAAACTGGAAAATCGATCAGTAGCAACGCACTTTCGGTCAAACGACTTTTTTCAAACTCGTAATTTTGGCAACATATTTAATTCTATTTAATATTATTTAGACGATGCAATTATATGATAAATTAAAATAGCACTTTGGAGGAAAACATCCCTCCCTCCAAAAGCTCCCTTAAATGAATTTTCCCAAAGAAAGTTTGGAAAAAATTGTAGCTCTTTGTGTGTATAGTGCACTAGACCAAGTTTAAAGAAAATCGTTGGAACCGTTTTCCAGAAATCACAAAACAAAAAAACAGAAAAAAATCTATTTTTTTTCTTTTTGAGCTATGCTGTTCATATACACATACTATTATCTAAATACCACTTATTTGGGTTCAGGGGACCTCAAAACGTGTTTTTCTGAAGAAAACTCGATATTGAAAATTTGTCACGATTACAATACTTAGATACGATAACAAGGGGAGCGACAAGAAATCTTAAGAGGATTTGCATTTTTGCAGCCGCTCATATTTATATTGTTACCAATAGCTATAAAATTTACAAAATTTTCTTAGAATGCATCTCAGAGAAAAAATAAGAGAAAATTGTACAATGAAAAGCTGAAGAAATAGTACAAATCTAGCAATCATATTCATCAAATTAAAAGAATAAAAACTTATTACAGACTGTTTACAAAAAAAAGAAGAAAAAAAAAAGCTAAAGTTTTGAGAAGATAAATTGCATAAAAAAAAAAATTACGTCAAGTTAAAGAATTTACAGTAAGGTAAATTATAAAACAGTAAAGAGATATAAATCTGTACACTATAATAACCTTCTGCCAGCAGGTTAGGTTATTAATCAAAATGGGAAAGAAAAAAAAATAAACACTGTATGCTGCAATAAAAATGCGTGAAATGTCAGCAAAATGGTACTAACAACATAAAATGCACAACATATATAAATTATACGTTCCAATAGAAAGATGAAGAAGACATGCACTCAAAATGATAAATTGAATCCTTGTAATTATCTCGTTAAAAAAAATATATAAACATAATATATATATATATATATTTTTTATTTTTTTAATAATATTTGAAATATATAATAGACAACTCATCATTATTGATTGCATAATTTAACGAGTGTTAATCCATAATTGTTGAGTTATGATGAAATAGCTGATAAATTAAAGAAAATCATTGCAACCGTTTTAGAGAAAAAAATCTGGTGTGTAACATTCACATGACTTTCTCTTACTGCGATTTACATAGCTGTATAATTGACTTATTCTATTCAAACTTATAATTCTTACTAAATGTTCAATTGTCTTCAAGAAACATGAATGGGAGAATCTAAACTATATAACGAATTTTTTTTTTTAGGAAAGCAGTAGTCCTGCTCTAGTCATCTCCACAATTAAATGAATTTAGTCGGGAAACTAATTTTAAAAGATAAGTCTCTGTATGTATGGTTAGTATAACAGGTTTAATGAAAAATTCTTTAGTGTTTTAATGTTGTGAAAGTCGCCAAAAAAACTGTTCAGTACAGTTCCTCTTCCGGTGAACCAATTTTCTTCAACCTCGGAATTTCGGCAACAAATTTAATTAGAATTAATATTATTCAGATGATAGAATTGTGTAATAAACTGAAATAACATTTTAGAAACAAACATAATCCCTTCCAAAAGTCCGATTTAATGAATTTTCCTAAGAGAAATATTTCAAATAAAAGTTGTTGCTCATCCCTCGCTAACATACAGACACACGCGTGCACATAAAACACACACACACGTACATGGAATTTTCACTAAATGTTTAGTTGCCTTTAAAATATTAAGCAGGTTTAGAAAACCTTTAATAAGAGGCATGCCGACGCAGTAACCCCCCCTTCCGGTCCCCGGAAACATCTAAAATCTTGTTTACTTTCTTTTACTCATGGTAAGAGGAAATACTGCTACGATCATGTTAAATTTTCGATTCTGAATTTTCTCCAAAAACATAGGTCTTCTGAGGTTCCTTGAGTCCAAAACAGTGGTTTTTAGAAATCGTACCCCCTCTCTCAATCTATCTCTCACTCTCTTTCTCTCTCACTGAATTGACTGAGTGTGTGGTCAGCAAAATTGAAAAATGGAAAAATCGCAAAATTTTCAAACTCGATATTTCGTTTAACTGCTGCTACCTAGAGCACCCGAGACAACAAAGTTTTTATCAAAATCGATTAACCGGAAATACCATTATGCACTGAATGATTAGATTTTACTAGATATATTATTAATAATAATTACAAGTGATGCCAAAATTCTGAGTTTGAGGAGAATCAGTTCATGGGATTTGCAACTTTATTGGACAGTTGTTTCTTTCTCCATAAAAACACCAACGGGTTTCATAGGCCATACATACATACACATACATATACACACACACACACACACAGACACGCCTGTCTCTCTTGTTTGTAACATTTTTCCGGGAAAATTGATTTTAGAGAGGTACTCGCGGAGGCATGAAGGTCATGCTCCCTCAAAAAATATTGAAGACATGTAAATATTTAGTAAAAATTATAAGTTTGAAGAGAATTAGTCAATTATGACTAATTGACTTGTAACCTGCAGTAAGAGAAAGTCGGGTGAGTGTTTCACATTAGATTTTTTTTTCGTAAGAAAGTTATGAATTAACAAAGGACCAGAAGAATACATGCGTAGTTGGCATACATAACTTAAAGAAATCTCTTAGTGTTTTTCTTCAAATAATAAATAAAAATACACAAAAAAACACCACTTTTCACGAAAAAGTCAAACTTTGAAAATGTTTATTGTTTTTTGTTTTTTAATTACAGAATTATAATAATACAATAAATTATATCCCATATATCTGAATGCAAGAAACAAATAAAAAAATGTAAAGAAAAGTCAAGAAAAAACGTGCCGAGTTAATTTTAACAATATTTTATAGTATTTTCACAAGTTGCTCGTTTATACCAAACACAGTTTGAATTCGAAATTCATTACACAAATACAGTTTAATTATGTAGGTAACTGGTTCGGCTGTCTCCGTAAATGTTCGGCACTAGTTTGGGAAGATATCACGACTTTTTTTCAAATAACCTCCCATAAAACATTTTTTCAATGTTAAAAGATAACTTTCAGTAAAGTCAACTGTAAATTCTGGTCAACCGATTTCCCCAAAAATATGGAAAATTTTTGGCAACAAATTAATATATTCCCATTAACATCATTCAGATCTAGAACCTCTTAAATGGCAAGGTACAAAGAATATTTAAGAAAACTTGTTGAAGGAAAAATACAATACAGTCAATTTTGTAATATTTCCGGTTGATGAAATTTGTCCAAAACATTCCTTTAGATACCTACATAAACGGGCCCCACAAACCCACAAACACACACACACTAAGAGACTATGACAGAGGATAAGGCTATTTTCTATCTAAAATCCACTCTTTTAAAATATGTTTTTCCTTTGATTTGTTTTTTTTTTTTATGTTAAATAGTTTTTGCAAACAAGATTCTTAAATAATAGTAAATAGTTATCGATAGATAGAGAAGTTTAATTAGTATATTTTTATTTGACGTCATTTATATAAAATGAACAACACATTACAGCATTACACAATAAAACACTCTAACAGAGTGACATGATAGCTTAAAGAAGGACACGATTAACATAAATTAAATTTAAATTGTGAGAAAAAAAAAAATTTTTTTCTATAATAAACAAAAAAACATCAATTCTTTATCTTAATAAATCCCCTTTAGGAACTGATATACAAATGGAAGGAAATAAATATACAATACAATATTCAAGATCATATGTTCGCCGCATTAAAATAAACAAAAAACTTGGATGTGAACACTCATATGACTTTCTCTTACAGCGACTGACATACTTATTACTAATTGAGTAATTACGTTCTAACATATAATTCTTACTAGATTTTTAATTGTCTTCAAGATTGAAGGGAAGAATTTAAACTTCATAAAAACTACATTTCTGAGGTAGACATAACCTTAGCCCCTCCTCCAAAACCTTCCTTAAATAAATTTACTCGGAAAACTAATGCAAACAAACGTGACAGTTTCTGTATGTGTAGTAATTAGATCAAGTTTAATGAAATTAGTTGACATGTATGGACAAAGTCGTAAAAAACTGACAAATCCATTCTGTACAGTGTTACTTCCGGTTAGCCGATTTTAAAAACTTTATTGTCGGGACTTAAACGAAATATCAAGTTTGAACTTTCTTCAAGCTTGAGCTTTGGTTCTAAGTTTCTTCGTATTTTAGATATTTATTTTATAACACACAGTCTCTTCTTAATCAGAAGACCCCAAAACTCGTATTTCCGGTGAAAACTCTATTCGAAAATTTAATCACAATCGCAGTTATTGAATTATTCTGTCAGTATATGGAACAATTAACTGGGTATTTATTACGATTATTATTTATTTTTTGTCAGCTAATGCTGGCATTTTTTATTTTTTTTTAAGAAAGGTGGGAGTTGTACCAAGCGCATTTTCATTGGTTATTTCAGAATAGCCGCAAAATGCGGCATGTATCCAAAATGACGGTCTTTTTAATATAAATGTTTAATTTGGGATGAATATTGAGAAGCGTGATACCATCATGTAGGCATCTGGGCACAATTCCAGTCGTGGAAATGACAAGAGAAACTACCGGACTCACTTTGACCTCCAAATCCTGGTATTTTATTATTATTATTATATTATTATTATAATTTTGATTATTCTCGGGTGTTTCCCGGCTACTAAACTGTGGCAGGCTACATGGCCAGGTCACAGATTGTTATAACGCTGGACATAGGGTGACAACACGGTGTGGAACGACAGTTTTCGGGCGTGACATTGTACTTCCATTAAACTGGTCCAGCAGCGTGCAGGTCTTTACTACAATGAATTGCGAACTATTCTCGCGGCCGCTTCAAATAGTGTGGAATTACAGTCTACTGTTGGGAATGACACGGTTTGCTGATATTACTAGTAGGGTTGGTGGTGGCTCAAATCAATTTGTACATTTCTTCTAGTTCAAGGCTAACTGCTCCCGGTATTTCCGAATCTTTTCAACCCTGGTTTTCACCATATTATCATCGTTAGGAATTCCCACGTCGATTAATGGTGGAGCTGGGCTATTGTTATAACTGATAACCCAAAGATCTGGTTTATTTTGGGACGGCCTGCTATCTTATCTATTTTCATTTGTACGCCTCAGTAGATTATTATAACATTGTAATTATTATTATTATTATTATTTTTTTTTACAAACAATGAACTCTTCAACTTATAATTATCATTTTTTAATATTATCAATGTTATACTATTTCTACTTTGTCTACATACATATATATTAGTGATAAAATTGTTATCAATAAAGTGTACATATTAACTGAAAATATGTTCATAAATAATCAGTGTTCAACTAGAACAAAAATACAATTCGTATTTAATTAATGAAATGGAATTTATATTTTAACTTTCTCTTTCTGCTGTAACTTTCTCTTCCTGGTGACTCTAAAATTCCAAATTTGAAATTTTGTTAATTGTTATTATTAGCTGAGAATACAATTAAATACGCAAATGTTTGATAGAGCAGATTTTTTTTTACTTTCTCTTCTTACTCCCGATACAAAAAAAAAGGAAGTGTGGCAATCGTGTCAAATTCTCGCAATTGAGTTTTCACCGGAAATACATGGTTTGAGGTCCCCCCTAAGTACGATAAAATTGTTTTTAGTAAATGTTCTGTATGTGTGGGAGGAGTAAACAGAATATCTGAAAAACAAAAGTCGCAGGAAGCTCAAACTTGGTAATCCGTTTAGATATCAGCATCGCATCTGAAACGAAGGTTACGAGCAAAATCTATCTACCGATAATGCGACTATATTGAAGGTTAGTTTTTGCAGTTTTTCACGATCTTCTCTAAAAAGGCACCAATGATTTTCTTTTAACTTTGTGTATGTTCTATTTACATACATAAATACCGACCACATTTATCTGAAACATTTTTATCGGGAAAAATGTTGATATTTTGAGGGTTTTTAAGGAGCAGCAACGTCAAGATTTCTACTAAAGTATAATGTATGATTCTACTGCTTACGTAATATTAATTTACATTAGAATCATTGCTTGAATTCTAAATATGAAGAAAATGGGTTAACTGAAAGTGTCACTTCACAGAACAGGAAAGGTATTTAATTTTCTCGAAAACGACTATAACGATATCCTATAGACGTGGAACGTTAACTGCACAGATTGTAACTTGCAAGGCAGCGCCCTCTTACTCAACAATAGCATAGCTTGTAACTAAAATGTTTCAATGTAAGTCTACCTCACAGGTTACCTAGAACCTCCCAAAATCAATATTTCCAAAACAAAATCTGGTGTGAAACACTCACACAACTTTCTCTTACTCCTGTTCTCAAAATTATAATTGACAAAGGTTATAGTTTGTGTACCAAATATAACGAAATTCGTCTAAAACTGAAAAAACTGTTCAGTAAAAGCGCACTTCCGGCTTACTAATTTTCTTAAAACTTGGAATTTAGGCCATCTATTTATTTCTAATTAATTTTGTTTGGATGATAGAATTGTATAATCAACTATATACCACTTCAGAGGAAGCTCTAATCCCACCCCTCCCCTAAAAGTGCCCTTAAATGAATTTTCCCAGAGGAATGTTTTAAATAGAAGTTATAGATCTTTGTATGTTTAGTGTATATACGGAGTTTCAAGAAAATCGTTGGAGCCTTTTTGAGAAAATCGCGAAAAAGTGAAAAAAATCATTTAGTAAAGTGGAATTTCCGGTTGAGGAATTTTGACAGATAACCCACTGTCGGATCCCATGGTGATGACTAAACGGAATATCAAGTTTGAACTTTCTACGATTTTTCGTTTTTGAGCTATGCTGTTCACATACATACATACATACATACACATACACACACACACACACACACACACACACAGAGAGGGAGAGAGAGAGATACACACACAGACACACACACAGACCATGCTATAAAAAACCACTTTTTTGTACTCAGGGGACCTCAAAACGGATATTTCCGGTGCAAACTCAATATCGAAAATTTGACACGATTACAATACTTCCTCCTACTAGGAGTAAGAGAAAGTAAAAAAAAAATAGTTTGAAAATCATTTAGTAAAATTCGCATTTCCGGTTAATAAATTTCGCTCGAAACTTTTGAGTTAGATGGAGTGTTAGTAACATAACGGAATATCAACTTTAATTTGACTACAATTTTCTTGGGTTTTATAAATAATTTGTTCACACACGCGCATACATCATTCGCTGAAAACTTCTTTTTTTTTCAAGGGACTCCATCTCCGGTGAGTAACTCAATTTCGAAAATTTGACATGATAACATAACTTCGTCAAACAGCAATAAAATAAAAGTTAAAATCTATGATAAAACACACACACACACACACACAACCATACAAAATCATTTATTTTATCATAAACAATACATTATTGGATCAATTTTTTTTTATTGTTGTTGTTCGTTCAGTTGGAATCCAGGGAGTAATCCGTACGCGAACAACTTACCCCCCATGTATCAGATTGTAGTACCACAGATACATCAATATATTAACCTTCTTTATAACAAACTTGGAACTAAACCGTTTTGATAATTGCTTCTCCTTTACAATAAAGATAGTGGTGTACTAATTGTCTTCAAGTAAAGAGACTAGAAATTATACTAAAGGAAATAAAGTTCATTCTACAATTACAGAGCTAAACTGTGAAGCCCTTGTTAAAAGTAACAGAATTTTGTTTTGTTAATGCTAGGAACTAAACAAAAGCACGAAAGCTTTTAAATTAATTAGACTTTTGAAAGTTAAAGTTGTCAGTAAATTCTGATTATAGGACGAATAGATGAAGTAAATATTTTTGTGTCTTAAACATTTTCTCTATCCGCATATTATCTCATTTTCTCCGCACTCTATACGAATGAAATGATTTGGTGTATCAGACGGTGAGGAAGTGAGGAGACTTTTTTATTAAGAGAAAGTCGTATGGATATTTCAGAGATTGTTTCTTAAAAAATTAACAAATAGTTCTAAAAGGTGTATTAAGTTTGTTTATTTCAAGTAAAAACATAATTAAAAAAAGTACAATAAAAAAAATAACCGGATGTATTAATATTAATGGAAAAACTGAGATTAGAGAAGAAAAGACAAACATAAAACCAGTATTTGCTAAGATGATACAATATAACTTCTTATAGAATAGTTTGGAAGTAAAAGTTTTTTCCCTTCGCCCACGCGGTCGTTTGCAACCTTCAAGCAGCCGATTTCTAGCAGCCCAATAAAAACTAGGTAGGTTTTCATAGAGGGATTATGTGGAAGTTCCTCATGCACATCTTGTAGTCCTGGGCATCTTATAGATGCTCACCATCCATAATTCTTCATTGCAAAGAATGCAGAGTTATTTGGTTACAACGTCAATTTTGAGAAGGTTTTCTGCAGATAATCGTGCCCGGTTAGGGTACGAAAACATGCCACTGCAGTACACCGTGCGAATCACAGAGCAATCTTCCTCCGGCATCTACAAGCCAAGTCCATGGCTTTCCCTCTCTCTGCTTTCTTCGAATGATCCTCTTTAAGGCATTCCAGCAATCGATTTCTGCTTCGAAGTGTCGAAGCATAAGTGGAACTTCTAGTTGAGTTTTCTTGGCCACCATCTTTAACCAATCGGTCAGCATTCTCAGTTCCATGAATCCCAACATGCCCAGGAATCCTGTGAATCGCTACATCCTTACCGCTCCTCAGCTGACTATCTATAAGGTTTGCAGCCGGCATATATGAAGTTAAGCTGGAGGTACGAATGGGAGGCCTCTCGGTGGATACTCCACGGTTTTCCAGGCTGAAGTGTATGCAATAAAGATCTGTGCTGAGGAGAACTTGCGTATGGGCTCTAGGAATAGGGAGATATGCATCTTCTCGGACAGCCAGGCTGCACTGAAGGCATTGGGGCATTCAGAATCACTTCTTCCCTAGTCAGGGAGTGTAGAGACTCCCTGGAGGCGTTGTCCCGACACAACAAAGTGTGGCTGGTATGGGTGCCGGGTCACAAGGGGATTAAAGGTAATGAACTAGCCGCCCAACTGCCAGGAATGGAGCGAATACTCCTTTCTGTGGGCCGGAACATGTTCTAGGAATAGCCAAAAGTATGGCGAGGGCGTCTCTGAGAGAATGGACTCGGAGAGAACATAATCGTCACTGGAAGCTAAGTACTGGGGCAAAACAGGACAAAATGGTCATTCCAGAGCTGTGTAGAAGAAGAACCAGAGAGACCCTGGGTTTAAGCAGGTATCAGATTTGTCTGTTTATAGGGCACACTAGGTTCAAGAAACATCTACACAAGGTGGGATTGGTTGATTCGGAGCCCTTGTGTAGACTGTGTCAGAAGGAGGAAGAGGAGACGGCCTCTCACCTGCTGTTTGATTGCGTCGCAATCGGCAGATTGCGGTACGAGATCTTCGGCACGTTGAGACCGGAGGAAATCGTACTGCAAGAAGGACCGGTGGGGAAGGTCCTGTACCTCATGAAGAGGGGAGGATTCCTCTACTAGGAATTGAGGGGTTGGCACAATAAGCCTCAATGGGTAGGCTGCAGTGCCTGGGTTTGAGTCTCCCCTACCCCCGTTCATTCTAATTCTAATCTATAAGTTCTTGCATTTGTTGAGGGGATATACACTGTACTAAGGAAAACGATCGCTTTTTACCAAATGGATGGCCGAATTCTATGTTAAAAGATTGCTATTAATGTCTACAGATAATACACAAAGTGTAACCGTTACAGCTGTTTTCCAGGAAATCGTGAAAAACTAGAACATAAAATATTCAATAAATCACACTTCCGATTGATGGATTTTGTCCTAAATCTCTTCGTCAGATGCGGCGGTAGTATCTAATCGGAGTACCAAGTTTGAGCTTCCTGCGATTTTTCGTTTTTGAGATATGGTCAGTCTCACACACACACACGGTGTCCCATTTAAACGGCCACTTTTGAAATAACTCTTAAACGAAGAAAGATATCAAAAAAGTGAACATAAAGTGTGTTGAAGTATTTTCGCTCTACTTTATGATGGTGTTAATGTTTTTTGATTTTATTGCCGCTTTGATGAAACGGAGAAGTAGGAAAAAACGACGAAAATTTAATCTTTATTTACTTCGGCAAAGGTTTGGAATATTGAAGTGAAATTAACGGCATTGTTCTTCATTTTTTTAACAGTTTTCAAGACATTAGTAAAATGTGGAGGTCAAAAGGAATTCGCCACTTTCAAGCACCGAATTAAGGTGTAAGGCGGCAATAAAGTCAAAAAACACCATCATAAACTAGAGCGAAAATGCTTCAACAAATTTTATGTCCACTTTTTAGATATCTATCTATATATATATGAAGCCGTAAGAGAAAGTAAAAAATTGAGAAATGTGATTGTATTACTTACCTGGAGTAACTGAAAATATCTTTCTTTATGTCCCACTGCGGAAGTATTTATATTTATCTGCAAACAATACAACAAAAAACTATTAGTTTAATTACTGTAAATAATTCAAAGAAAAAAAAACACAAAGATAATATTTATTATCATTAAGATGAAAAGGATGATAATGATAAAATGCTAAAAGTTTTCTTGATGTCCTTGTTTTTTGCCAATGATTTGAAGGAATAAATGATAAAGGAAAAATGTGACAGGAAATAACTTACACAATTTTCTCTTACTTTTTTTACTAACAAGTCTATAGTGACAATTTGGAAATTTGTATTGGTAGCTAGTCGCTCTAACAGAAATATAGAGGTGATGGGAATACAAGTATCTATGCAAGGCAGGTAATACTTGAATGTGATTATAGTCGGCAATGCGCCTACATTTGCAATTAATTTAGCTTTATATCTATGAAGTTAGTGTTCCAAGTTTAAAGAAAATCGCAGCAGTTTTCGGGAAATAACAATAACATTTCATAAGGGGGCACTTTAGTCAGTAGCTTTATCATTTTGGCTAACCCAGGACTTCCCGCCAAAAATTCAATATTTCCGGGAAAATGTTCCAAATAAAAATCCTAGACATTTATTATGTACATGAACTTTACACACACAAAAAAATCGTTGGAGCAATTTTAAACAAAAATCGCGGGAAAACTAAAGAAAAAAAATATTTTCAGTAAGAACGCAATTCCGGTGGATGAGTTTGACCAAAAACCTTCGTGTCAGATGCAGTAATGGAATTTATTGAACAGAATATCAACTTCGAGTGTCTAAAAAGTTTCCGTTAAGCACACGCATAAAGCTATTCGTTAAAAAAACATTTTTACTTCCTCTTACACCTCTCCTACTAAAAAGAGGAAGTGTAGTGTCAAGTTTTCGAAATTGTGTTTTCACAGGAAATATATGTGTTGAGAATAACTAGCTGTTAGCGAATGATGTGTGTGTATGTGTGTGTGTCCAAATTGATTTTAGACAATTTTGCCGAATTTGTGACGTTAAATTTCAGTTTTCAGATATATGGAGTTTATTTGTTATTGGCGCGCTCTTACTTCCCTAGCTGCTTGGATTTAGTAGGCTGGTACTTGTCTACACCTCCCCCCCCTCACTATATTTATGTTGGGACAAATAAGCAAAATTTAATGTCTGAAGAAAATTTATCTTTGTGTACATATAATTTATATTTGTTAAAATTGTATTAACATAACTACTCCAAACAAAGTGTTTTGCGTGTTTCATACCAAAATTTTTTTGTTTTGCAAAACTAAAGTGAATCCCTATTATAGGTATAATGATTGAAAGCGGACAGCGATGTTTCTCTAAAGAAGTTGATGAATGGTGATAATATTGATTGTCCGAATCTGCTTGCTGCCATTTTGATTTAGGTTCCACCACGTCCTATCATACAGTAGGGGCTACTTTGTTCCCCTTGCAAAAAATAAAAACTTATTCTAATAATGCTACTGTTGTGAGAATGTGCAAAAACATATATCATATTTCTGGTAATTTTTGCTGTTTCATCATATTGCTGTGTAATTAACCAGTATGTTTACTCTTTTTACTTTGTTTAATATTTTATCTGTTTGTTATATTTATGTGAATATAATCACTTTTTGCCTTTTACTGATTAATCTAACAATTCACTTTGGCAATATTTGAACGTCTTTTGCCATTGATTACCTATCGGAATAATAAATTTTCAATGAACCGTACATCTTGTTAAACTCGACCTTAAATAATCCCACTTTCCAATAGTCACATTTAAATTTGTTAATATTAAAAATTTTCAGCTTTCTAAATGTCTCAATAAAAATTTAAAAAATAAAAATAAATAAATAAATAAAAAAAATAACGAATAATTGACAAGAACCTGAAAGTTGATATCAAATGCGACGCTAAGATTTCAAACAAAAATTCGTCAACCATAAGTGTGATATGACTTGGTGTTTTCATTTTTTGTTTTCCTTAGTTTTCTAGCAAGTGACATTAAGGATTTTTCTTACATCCGAGATATTTTCCTTGATAACCTGCTTCATTTGGTTTGGTTTCAATGATGATGGGCGAACGCCTGAAACCGGTCGATGACCACAAGATATTTTAACACAAAAATATAGAGATATACCGATTACAACAACCGTTTTCTTTCTTAAAGAAATATAATTTTTTAAATAGGACACCGATGAATCCGGTGATGATTTCAGTAGTTTATGGTAATTTATAAAAACTAAAATTAGATGTTTTCTACGCTTGTATTAATAAATCTCAGATTTTTAGTTTTACAACAGCATTCTACTAATTATTAATTAGAATATGTTTGTTATAAATAGTAACTAAAAGTTCTAAATTATTAACAATATTAAGAGAAAGCTCCTATTGGCTTAAATTTGGCAATTATTAGTTATAATTTTTTTTGCCCAGTATCTGATAATTTTTTACTTTCTCTTACTCTTACTCATATAGTAAAAGGAAGTATTGTAATCGTGTCAAATTTTCGTTGTCGAGTTTTCACCGGAAATACACGTTTTAAGGGCTTCTCAGCGCAGAAAAAGGGGTTTCTAGAAGAGGGTCCGTGTGTGTGTGTGTGTGTGTGTGTGGTATGTGAACAGCATAGCTCAAAAACGAAAAATAGCAGAAAGTTCAAACTTGATATTCCGTTTAGATATCCACTACGGCTTCCGACAGTAAGTTGTCTGTCCAGATTACTCAACCGGAAATACTGAGTAAGTTTTGATGCGAATTGGCCCATCAAAAAGGATGTTTTAGTAAACAATGTGATAACACAGATGTTGTGGTTGTTTGGTTCCGCAGAGCTGGAAAGCATCAGAGACATTTTCCGTGATAGCCTGCTTCATTTTGTGGTCATCGACTGGTTTGGGGCGTTCGCCCATCATCAGGATGTTTCTAGTGGACAGTGTGATAACATAGGCTTGCACAGAGCAAATACAGTTGGTACACGTAGGATACAGGTATATCAACTGTATTTGCTCTGTGCAAGTCTATGTTATTACATTGTTCAACAAAAACATCCTGATGATAGGCGAACGCCCGAAACCGGTCGATGACCACAAAATGAAGCAGGATATCACAGAAAATGTCTCTGATGCTCTCATGATAATACAGACTTGCACATAGCAAAATGAGTATGTAAACTGATTCAACGATCAATATATATTATATATAGTTATCAAATTATTAAGTTACACATTGATTATTATGACAAAAAAAGTAAAGACTGTATACAGACTTAACAATAAATTATATCAAGGTAATAATAATTATCAGGTAAGGAAATTATATTTAGTGTGAAAGATTATTAGAAAGGTATTTTTAAAGTGAATGCAAGATAAGGAAAGTAGCTAATAAAGACTGACAATATAAATAGATAAAGAAACTATAACAACAAAATAGCTAATGAGATAACTTCTATATCTGGCTCGTCCCTTTCAATTACAATCACTTTTGTAGTAGGAGTCATTAATAAATTAATATATACAACTCTCTTAATGTTGTCAATTTTTATTACAAGTGGCCCTAATAAACTCATTAAAAGGCGGTCTTCATTTTTATTGATTATCTCTTATTTCTTTATTGATGAAGTACTTAAAGGAAACTTCGCAGCTGTATTTTCATCTGAAATACACGTTTTGAGTTTCGCTGAGCATAAAATATTTTTACTGAATGATTAGTAAATAAAATAAAAAACGCAGGAAGTTCAAATTTAGATTTTCTTATTGTACCACTCGGCACCGGAAATGCGAATTTACTGAACGGTCTTTTCGCCTCCACTTCCTCTAAAAGCGGCTCCTACAATTTTTTTTAAATTTCGCATACTATCCATTAAATAGAAATAACAAAAAATTGTAAAAGGCAGTTATTGGGAACATGTCAGAATTAAAAATTGAGTTTTCACCAGAAATAAATGTTTCCCCTGAATACCAAACAAAATGTTTTTATTGTACGTGTGTGAACAGAATATCTCAAAACCGAAAAGTCGCAAAAAGCTTAAATATGACATTTCCTTTATAGATAATACCACCTCATCTGACACGAAGGTTTCGGGCAAAATCCAGCAGCCAGAAGTGTGACTTTATTGAATAACTTTTTTCAGCTTTTTCGCGATTTTTTCGAAAACCGCTGCAACGATTTTCTTTTTTTAAATTTCGAATACTATCTATATATATACTTTTATTCGAGACATTTTTCCCTAGGGAAATGACTTTTTGGAGCGTTTTTATGGGAATAGTAACGGTAAGCTTTCTTCCAAAGTATAACTTCAATATAATGTATGGTACTGCCAACTCTACAACATTAATAATATTAAACTATTGGTATAATTACAAATTTGAAGAAAATGGGTTTCCGCAAGTGCAACATTACACAAAAGGTTTTTGAATTTGGGGGAATTTTCTCTAAACCTGCTACAACGATTTTTTTTTAAACTTGGAATGCTTAGTGCGTAAACTGCTGCAAAGAATGTATTTGTGTTTTAACTGCACATATATAAATTTATCACTTTTATTTGAAACTTATTCAGAATAACGGATTTGAAGATGTTCCGTAGGGATCAAAGATGTCAGCTTAACCTCTAAAACTAGCCGTTTAGTTTTGTTGGAATTGACAGAAACGCTCTCAGTAAAAGTAATATGTAATAATAATCTTTACTAACTGTTTACTTGTCTTCTATTTTACGAGTATATCAGTGGGGAAATGTAAACTGATTAAAATGACTTTTTTTGAAGGAAACCATAACACTCCCCCCTCCACCATAACTTCTTTAAATGACCTTTCCTCTGCAAATAGTGTCCAACAGATATGATAGGTCCCTGTATTCATAGCATATCAAATTTAATGCGGTGTTTTTAAGGAGAAAATCGCAGATAACTGAAAAATCGGCCAATCGATAACCTATTATTCTTTAAATACGGAATTTCGGCAACATATTCTGATTAATATTATTTAGATGATAGAATGGTGTAATAAACTGAAATAGCACTTTAGAGTAAAATGACCTCACTCCTCCCCCAAAAATGCCCTTTAATGTATTTAGCCGGAGAAATGCTTCAAATAAAAGTTGCAGCTCATTGAATGAGTAGTAGACATTACAAGTTTAAAGAAAATCGTTGGAGCTATTTTTGAAAAAAATTGCGGAAAAAACAACAGAAAAATCCATTCAGTAAAGTGTTACTTCCGGTATACTGGTATTGTTCAAAACTTCATTTTCAGGTCCCATACTAACACATAACCCAAATACATGTTTGAACTTTCTGCATTTTTTGGTTTTTGAGCTATGCTGTTCACATGCAGTAGGAGAAAGTAAAAATGCTTGTCAGTGCCTCCCCAATGATAATTTAAATTAATTATAAAACTTGTATATAATATACTGATCATTTAAATGACTGATTATATTATATCCTTGAGAAAAGAACGACCAAAGATTATTGAATTGCAAAACGAATTTCATGGCATTATTATTATAAACGTCATGATCGTTTGCGTAATAATTAAAAAAAGACATATACTATTTTATATTTCAAATACATTTTTGATCTAACCATTATATAAATAAACATAGTGTACTTGTCCGGCATTGGTTTATTAATAATAGTGTTTAAAACAATACAACCACCTATCCCGATTGCTCGAACTGGTTTGAGATCTTTATTTACTTAAAAATATATAAATACAGTAATAATATAATATATAATAATAATAACAATGCCTATTTATTATTTCTACCAACAATAAGGATATAATGCTAACTATATTTCGATCTCTTGGGGATACAAAACAAAGTACCACTTTACTGAATTACTTACTGAAATACTTTTTTGCGATTTTCTCGCAAACGACTGCAATAATTTTCTTTAAACTTAGGCAGTATATCAACTACACATACAAAGAAATACAACTTATATTTGAAACATTGCTCCGAGAAAATTCATTTAAGGGCACTTTTGTAGGAAGGATAGGGTGACATTTTGCTCCAAAGAGCTATTTCAGTTTATTACACAATTCAATCATCTAAATAATATTAATTAAAATTCAATATGTTGTTGAAATTCGGAGTTTGAAGAAAATCGGATGACCGGAAGTGCGTTTTTACTGAAAAGTATATTTTTAGTTTTCTGCTATTTTCTCTAAAACGGCTACAACGATTTTCTTTAAACTCATTATGTGAACTCTACATATAAAGAGCTCCAACTTTTATTTGAAACATTTCTCCGAGTAAAGTCATTTGAGGAAGGTAAAGGGGACTTGAGTGAAGGGGACTTTTGAGGGAGGGGAAGGGTTATGTTTTCCACTAAAGAAAGTGCTATTTTAGTTGATTATGCAATTCTACTATCTAAACAAAATTAATTAGAAATAAATTTATTGCCAAAATCTCCGAGTTTCAAGAAAATTAGTAAACCAGAATTATGTTTTTACTGAACAGTATAAGTTTCCGCGATTTTCTGGATAGAAACACCGACCGGATTTCATTAAATTTGGTATACTAACTATAAAATTTGTCAATTACACTACTGCCGTAGGTGAAAATCGTTTGGGTATTCCCGCCAGATTTTTTCTTTTTTTTTTATACTTTCTCTTATTCCTGAAAAGAGGGAGTACTGCGATCGTATCAAATTTTCGAAATTATTTTTTCACCGGAAGTATTTGCTCTGAGAACCACTGAGTAGCAAATTTTCTATTTTAATGTGTGTGTGTGTGTTTTGCTTATTAGTAAACGAAGTTTAAACGAAATCGCTGGATCAGTTTTCGAAAAAATACAAAAAAGTTGAAAAAAATAAATAAATAAAGGAAGCTTTGAGCTTCCTCTGACTTTTTTTTTTCCTTTTTCTTCGTGAACATTTTCTAAAAGAATAATATGATCACAAAAACTACCACTTAGGGTGAAAGAAAAAAACAAAAAATATTACGAAAATAGAAAGTACATGACAGATTATGACATTGTATGTGTAGATTGTTGTGAAACTGTAACCAGAACATAAAAGATCCTTGAACCCTCTGGGCATTGGCGATGACAACTTTAAAAATGTATAAACAAAAACCATATGCAAAAATATTAACAATGAAAAAAACTCGACATAGAAAAACTGACAGACATTCATAACCTGACAGGTTACTAGGTGTTCTCAATATCACTATAAATATTCTGGACGTTCCTTCTTCCTATAAAGCAACAATATTTTACTGGAACAAATTACAAAATACTCTTACATATAATACAAAATGTATTTACAAAAAAAAAATTTATTGATAAACTGAATAGAAATTGTTCTTGACATAGACTAAGAACATACACATCACTCTCGCCTACTATGTATAGATATAAATACACTTATTATTTAAAAAAACACTCACACGACGGTAAATAGAAAATACTCCCCTTAAAACCTTTATATATATAAAATACCAAATTTTATTTAAATTTAAACTTTGCTCGTAACATAAATGTCCTCTTACATAAATATGCAGAAAGTGGGTAGGTTGGAGAACATTGTGTTAATCATTTCTCTCTCTTACTCCGTTTAACATAATTTAATTAACAAATTGCAACGTTTACAATGTTTGGTTGGACTAGCAATAAAAAAAGATGATAGGGTTTATACTTTATACCTGAGTGGACTTATGTGGAGCGCCCCCAGTCAAAACCAACAAAGCTTGTGTACTGTTTAAATTTAAACCTAACTAACAGACTCGCAAAACCCCACTAAAATATCTTTTCGTTAAAATGTTTCAAACAAAAGTGATAATATGTTCATCTGTGCACTGAGCAGGCCTAATTTCAAGAAAATCGTAAGCAACGTTTTCGAGAAAATCTTGAAAAACTGAAGGAAAAAATCATTAGAGATTGAAATTGAAAAGATTTAATTTACATATGTACAGGTACATTTTAAGCAAGTGTTGCAGGCGGTCTGCCTATATACACAAAACACTATACAAATGAAACTAAAATTAAAATAAATCAAATTTTACAAATTAAGGGAAAAAAACCTTGACATGAGATATTTTCAGAGATCATCAGAGATATTTTCCGTGATAGCCTGTTCTTTGTGTGCTCATCCACCGACACGAAATATCAAATTTTACATTTTTGTGCACATACAAATATAGCCCATTCGTTAAAAACGTTTTCTTCCTCAAGTTATTTCAACATTTGTTTATTCAGAACATTTGTACACTTCAAAACATGTTTTATTTTTAATTTTGTAAAAACTGAATTTCGAAAATTAGACAGAATTGCAATACTTTCTTTTTATTGCAGTAATAAAAGAAAGTAATAAATTTTCAGTTAATGAGTCATTAAATTTCATTTGAATATACTTAAACTGAGGCGTAAGCAGATATTTTCATATATCCCTGTAATAAAGACAAGACCGTAATTCTCAACTTCCTTTCATTTCCTTTCTTTCAATAAATTTCTTGTTTATATTTTAGGAGAGTAAAATATGACGCCACTTAATATAAAAGGAAACTAAAAATTTGTACATGGTAATTTCTGGGAAGTCAATATAATGTCACATGTCCGGTTTTCTCTACCTTTCTCCCAGTGGAAAGTTGACGTAGATAATTCTAAACTAGAACGATCCATTATTATTATTTCTTTTTAATGAGTATATACTGGTTATTACCTTTCAAAATCTAATTTAAAAATCTATCAGGATAAATTACGGGAAAAATTATGGACAGTACACAGAATTTCTCAAATTTCGAAAAAGTATAAAATAGTTTTTAAACAAATTATTGACATAAAAAAATGGTTATTATGACAAAAACGTAAGATGAGTGTGGCACACTAGTAGACACGCATCATGTCCTCATAATCACCACATCACTAATTAATTCATTCACCTCAAATCAATTTTTGTCAGAAATACAATAATTGTAATACAGGTGATAAGTCTATACATGTTAGGGCAACCAAGTTTAAATAAACCTGTCAAATATCTTCATGGAGAAAGTCGTGAACAATAAAAACTGAGTCAAGTTGTACTTCCGGTTAATGGATTTTATTCAAACTTGGAATTTCACATTTAATTCTTTTTAACCATAACAACAGAAAATAGAACTATGCAATGTACTGAAAATAGCAGTAAGAAAGAACCTTAAAATTCTCCTCCCTCCACTACCCTATTAAAAAAAAAATCAATGTTACCAGAAAAAAGTTACCAAACGCTGCAACACTTCATATTATGTTTAGTCAATATACAAAGTTTAAAGAAAATCTTTAAAGCCATTTTCAAGAAAATCGCAAAAAAAAGAAACACTGAATAATCGATTCAGCTAGCATTGTCGTAAAGGTTATTTTATCCGAGAATTTCTGTCAGATTCCCTCGTGTTACTCAAATGGAATGTAAGGTTTTGAACCTTCTGTACCCATTTGTATAAAGTATTTCCCCGATTTAGGGGGCCTTAAAACATTGATCACTTTTCTTTTATTGCTGTGAGAAAGAGGAATATTGCAATCGTGTCAAAATTTATCGAACTTTCACCGGAAATATATGTTCTGAGGTCCCCTGAGCCCGAAACAGTGGTTTTTAGAAATCGGTCTCTCTCTCTCTCTCTTGTGGAGAGTGGGGGCGGTATAACTCAAAAACAAAAAATCTCAGAAAGGTCAAACTTGATATTTCCTCTTAGTTCCACCAGTGGACGTGACAAAATCGGTCAACAGAAAGTACCTTTTTACTGAACGAATTTTCCAGTTAAGTGCTATTTTAATTTATTATACGATCTATCATCGACATATTAATATTAATCAGAATTAAATATGTTGCCGAAATTCCGAGTTTGAAGAAAATCAGTTGACCAGAAGAAAGTTTTTTCAATTGATTTTCTTCATAAAAAAATCGCCCACAGCAGGTGGTCTGCGTTCAATACGCTCAAATATGGCTTCCTCTTGATTCTTGGTCATGGTCAGCAATAGCTTTAGGAAACAATCAGGAGGAAACTCCTGAGGTAGATGAATTCTACCGACTACATAGCGATCTGGTACTCTGCTAATATGAAATCGCCACTGATATTCTGCGCAACTGTTTTTCATTTCTATTACAAAACCCGTATACATAATGAATGAAAGTTGTCTACCTTTCAATGGCGGTACTTCAGTTAGCAAGTATTTTCGGACCTTGCTTATTAAACATTTTCACTCGAAATGACTTCAATAATACTCCATAAGCTGTGGACCTCGAGTCATGGGACACCCTATATAGGATATTAAATAGCCTTGATAGTAAGGTGAAATTGCTAACTAAAAATAAGGATTGTAAAGCTCCAAAAACTACATATAGATGGTATTTCAAAAACATGAAAGTAAACAAAAAAAAACTTTTTTAAAAACTGACAAACTTTCTGTTCTAACTGGAGAATGCGGCCCATATTTTAGTTATACCTGTTATTAAGTCTCGCTTATTCTAAAAACATGCTCACACTTATATGCCCCCCCCCCCCCATCGATTTCATAATACCTATTTCACTCTATTATTATTCACAAATAATTGTGTATATTAATAAAAAAGGTATAATATAAACCTACAATATCAAAATATAAATTTGGCAATATTTATGGAATACATGTCCCAACTTATAAACTATTATAATAATATTTTTCTCCACAAGAAACTGGTTTTTAGCGAGAATATTCTTAAAAAATTAATATTTTAAAAATATTTTACGAATATAATTCAAATGAAAATGATTTAATTTAAATATATCACATTTAGAATTTTTTTTTTTTTATTCAACTTTAACAAGTCTGTTTATTTGTCAATAATTCATTTTATTAACTTTTATTTTATTATAGTTAACCATCCTAATAAATATTTATCTATTTAGGCAAAATAAAATATATTATTTAATTCTCATAAACTTCTCAATTCAAACATTACTTTTTTTTACTTTCTCTAATTTTATATAATATTTTATGACGTTTTTGCGATTGTGACAAATTTTCTGATCTGAGTTTCCACCGGAAATACTGGATTTGAAACCTGCTCAGTTGGTAAAAGTGACAAATTAGGCTCTCTCCTCTCGCTCGCTCTCTCTCTCTCTCCCCCCACGATCATATCTCTAATGTATATAATGTGTGGTATATGTGCATGTGAACGTGAATTGAAAAACGAAAAATCACGTCAGATTTCAAATTTGATAATCCGTTTGGATAGTACACCACCCGGGAATCCGACAGATAATTATCGTCCAAAAATCTTTCATCTACTTTACTGAATACTTTTAAATTCTACTTTAAAATTTTTTTTTTGTTCCTAAGTTTTTTTTTTATTTGAAACCTTTTTTCTGGGCAAGTTGATTTTCTTGAAGGAGAGTCCTGCGAAATGGGTGACGTTAGACTCACTGCGGCATCTACAGCAGTAAGAGAAACTAAAATATAATATATAAAACAGTATAGTTTTGTAGATTGTTGTAGGGGATTATTGCACTGCGACCTGAAAGATCCATTGTGCCCCCCGGAGCCTTCTCAGTACACTGCCGGCCTCCAAGCAGTGTTCTCTAGCTACAGACAACGCTGTTCTTCACCGGACAGGAGGCCTTCCACTCTAGCCTCTTGTGGTGGTAACATCCTTCTCTTGTAAAACGACCTTGTGCTTGCACAAGGAAACTGGTATATCCGAATGTCTAGGAACGTCTTTAAAGAACCCTTAGTACCGAAACGGGAACAGGAATGAGGAGGAAAGAATGTCCATCACCGAACAGTGAGTGGTAGAGGTCCTAGGAAGAGAAAATCTAAGGGCAGCATGCTGGATTTAACCCGGGACCTCCGCGTTGCTAGTCCAGCGCGCTACCACTGGCTAATCTCCAGTGGCTTAGGCCAGTTAAGGGGCGGAGACTGTAGGTTGTATGCTATGTTTGTCCTTGTCTGTAAAGAGTAGAGTGTGTGTAGTTTAAGTGTATTGTGTACTGTTCTGACGAAGTGCATGGCAACTCATGAGGTCGCTACTTCCCAAGTAACTAACTGCATGCAACAGATACCCCTTGCGGGCTATATATGTATTGCGGACTATATATATATTGTTATATATGAGGTAGAAAGCAGAAATAATACAACTAAAAAAGCTATATAAGAATTGCCAGTTCTTTGAACTTTGAATTATACGACTGAATTCCAACAATATTGAAAACATTACCATGGATTTGAGCTAGAAATTTCAAGAGAATGTCCCACGTCAAAAATAAAAAAAACACCGACTGGATTTGACTCGATAATCCAAACTGAACAAACTAATTTACATTAAAAACGATTGAAAGTCAACAAAAATATATATAAAAATTATGACATCCCTTTTTTATTATTAGTACTACCAAAAAAGCCTTGTGCAATTTATTGAACGAAATTTTTAGCAAGCTATCTTTTTTAGTAGCAAGCATATATATGTATATATTGTAACGGTATTTGAAAAATAAAACTTTATGGAGTTCTTATGAAACCAGTTTTGATTAAATTGATATTTTATAGTGCCAAGTGGACCCATTCAAATAAAGAGATTCATCCATATTAAAAAAGTGTACTGTTAAATTTAAGTTAAAAAATAAAATATTTATTACAGCAAGAATTCTTTACAATGCTTGACATTATAGACTTCATGTTTTCATGAATAGAATTCGTCAATATTCAGATTATCATTTCAAAAAAAAAAAACTTAACAGCTGATGCTTAGCATACTTAATTAAGGTTAAAATAAATAAATTAAAAAATAATACACCATATGGAATAAAAAATGATAAAATGTTCCATAACTTGTCAGGTCATTAGTTAACTCTCTCATTATAGTTAACATATAGGTAGCTGCTATTCAATATGGAAAAAAGTTAATAAGTTTAAAATAAATGAAGTAAATTATGAAGAACTTCTCAAATCACAGTATGTTATGTACATATTCTCATTTAATCTTTCGATTCTACAACTAAATAATCTTCACCCGGGAAGATAATATCTTATTCTGTATTAATTCTTTCTTTTCCTTCCACTTCTAATAAATGAAATTCCCGCTCTTAAAAACAAAAAACAGGCAAGCAAACAACAATAAATGTTGATTAAACAAAAAAGAGCAATTAATAAATATCTTCACAGCATAGAGTATAAATTTTAAAAAATCACCTTTTAAAAAACAAATACTTAATTTTGGGGGGAATAGCATGAGTTGGTATTTTTTGTTTTTAATTGATTTTACGTTTAATTAGCTTTGCCAAACTGTCTACGAAAAAATGCAGGAACAGAACACATCCAATTTATAAATATATTAGAATTATTTTTTGATTAGTACACTTTTCACAAAATCAACATATAAATTGTAAATGAAACCTTCGTTATTATTGCACCTTAGCCAGCAAAAATTAACTGAAATCACTAAACGTTATCACTTATAGCCTTAAGCAATTAAATCTAGATTAGTAATTCAATCTATCGGGACAAAAGAAACACAGTTCAACCTTTCCCTTGCATTGGTCTTATCATAATAAACAAAATAATTGTAATAAAAATATATAAATAAACGCAGGATATGTAAAGTTTTAATTTTTTAAAAATTCTAAGTTCACAAAAATCATCTTCATACCTGAGTTTTAAAGTTGATTATCAAGTTGAAAAAAAAACTTACGTACTCGAAAACTTCAAAAACTGACAACTACCGACGGTCACCGCTTAGTTCCAGACAATCAACTAATCTCGTTCCGTTGGACATTTTCAATTTCCTTAAGTGGTTAATTCGAAATTCTACCGCTATAAATGCATAGCGCTAGATACTAGCAGAAGAACATTATAAACAATCATAAACTTCTTGTAGAGAAGGTTAAAAGTCTATTATCGTAAAAAAAAAAATTAATTACAATTTTTATTTGTATCAGTGTTTTGTTTTATACATTCGAGTGGTGTGCTGTAATATGGTGATAATTTTTATAAGTTTGAATTTGCATTAAGGTTACTGTGTTCGGAAACAGGTTTTAAAGTTTTGGAATCCATTTATAATGACATGTCGTTGTAAAAAAATTAGTTAACTTATTAGTGATATGATAAACTTTCATAAATTCTTCAACAAAAAAAAATATAACGCATCAGATCTTAAAAATGACCTCACAAGAAGTGGAACGTTTCGATGACGTAAAGCTCCATAATTTATATGATTCTGCTTATTGTAGACTGTGTTGTGAAGAAAATACTTGTGGAATTAATTTATTTAAAGAAAAATTCGATAACCAAAATTTATTTGCTTTAATAAACGTTTATCTACCAATATTTGTAAGTATTAATTATAATAACATTTTTGAACCATTTTTTTGTCGCCAAAAGTGAGACGCTGTACTGACTGTGGTTGTCTATGAACTACATAGATCAAACGTACTTCCTAAGTTGCTTTTTTTTCTTGACATGAGTATTTACTTTTCATCTTTTCATTGTAAATAGACAATAAACATATTTTTTTTCTTATTTATATATCGGTATTCTAAATAATGTAAAGCTCACAGATTTTCTAGATGCTATTTTATTCCCTTAAGAAGTTCGTCATTTGACTTTTCAGGGTCACTAAACATTTTGAAAAATTATTCTAATAAAAAGTTGGAAGAGAATTTATCTTATTACAAAAATATATATAAAAATAAAATATAAATTGAAATTATTTAAAAATGTCATGTTAAACGGGTCACTTTCAATGTATCAAAATCAGGAGTGATGTCTTTTGTAATGCTTTGCATAATACATTTTCACTTTCTCTTATTAGTTATTAAAAACAAAAACTTTATATATAAAAAAATAATTATAGACATATCAAAGTTTTGATATATTATTATTTACTTTTTTTTTAGGTTCAAGATGATGGCAAATTTCCTCAAACCATTTGTCCAGGTTGTCATATTCAACTACAAGCAACTATTTCATTCTTCGACCTACTAATTTCAGGCCAACAAAAATTGCGGGAATTGTTAAACATTAAAAATGTTAGTGGATAATATAATTATCATTTAAATTATAAAAGTTTTTAATTTTTTATTGGGGAAAACATTTACATGAGGAAAATAGGAAACAAAAAATGAGTGGCTTTTGTATAGTTAAGTTACTAGAACCTTTCAATAGATCTGTGAACTGACAACGATTATGTACATAGTATTTCCATGTTTAGTATGTTCAGCAAATAATTAAATTCAACTTCTTCGAACTTCCTGTTTACTGGAAGTCTTATCCTTAATAAAATAAGCAGAATATCGAGGAAGACATATGAATAGATTTGCTTCTGAATAAATTTATGAAAACGTGCTTCCATTAATTCACAGAAATCACCTAAATAATTTTTTATTTTACAGAATGGTAGAGATGAAACAGCTTCTGTCAATGAATTATCAGAAAAATCTGGAAGTAAGTAAATTTTATGTCCCAATAATTTTGCAAAATTCTATTAAAAGTCCACTAAGTAAATTGAATGTTTTGGGATAGATTGAACAGTTGTATTATTTTATTTACATTTTTTGAAAAAAATGAAAATTATTCCTGTTTTAAATTTTACATGATTTATCATATTAGTAATAGATTCCATGAGAAAGCTATAAAAATTTTAAAATACAGTTCACAGAAAGTGCATTGGAAAGTACATTTCCGAAAAAGATTAGCTATTTGTTTTAATTAATATGAAAGTTTAGATTTTTTACTTTCGCTACTACTGTAGGAGGAAGTTTTGCGATCGTATCAAATTTTCAAAATTGAAGTTCTTAGTTGATGTGTTCACCCTACTTAGATGTTGAGACGCAAACTCCTGATGGTAATGGATATGAGATAACCACTTCCTTCACCTATTTCGATCAAATGTTTTCTACAAATTCCATTTTTGAAGTTTGTCCATCGTAGTTAAGTAAGGCAGAATAGAAACTTGTTGAGTGTTTCACATCTGCTTTTTCTTTTTAGTGGAACATAAAAACATATTTGTATTTATTTAGATATTCATCATTATGCAAATATTAAAGACTTATTTAAATAGGTACTCCACTGTTCTCAAATGATCATCAGTTACATCAAAAAATAACTGGCGTGGACAAACCTAAGAGAGGCAGAGGACGTCCACGTAAAACCGTATTATCAGAATGTACTCCTCCAGCAGTCACAGCTAAAGATGTATTGAATCACCAGCCAAAAAGGAAAAGAAAATGCCCTGCAAGGTAATATAAACAGTCATAATTAAAAATTATAATAATATTTTCCGTTCATATTTTTTTTTCCACTAAGAATTTAATATTTTGGAGTTTTTTAACAGAACGACATGCTTTTTATTTTTGGAGAATGTACTTTGATATTATACTTTAAATGTCAGCTGTATTTATTGATAATCTCCACTATTTAACCAGAAAATCGTGTTAATAAGCAGTCGTTCAATATCAGTCGAAGACTTCATAAAAAGGAAACTTGCTAAGGAAGAAAAATTTCAGAGATTATTGTTCTTATATCTAAATTGATAGCTGGTATATGCAACATTTAAAAATAACTCTTCAAACTATTTCCTCATCATTATAAACAAGATAAATTTTATGATAAAATACTTGTATTAACAATCTTCATTTGTAAAGATTATTGATTTCTGCAAGAATATCCATTTATTAAGAGCAGTAACTAGTTTAGCATTTTGTATTCTCTAATAATGTAAATTAATTTTGCTACAGTTGAACATTGTTGCTTCTTAAGTTTGATTACCTAAACGGTTTATTTAGTTATCACTTAAGATTTATAGATTCAGTGCCACATGTATACATAGATATATTGTAGGTTGGAAGGCACAGTGAATGGACAAGAACTGGAAGATATTTATGTTGAAGAAGGTTTAATTCATCCCAATGAAAAAAATTCTACCGAAGAACTTCCAAAAGGTATGGTTAATATTTTGGTTTCTTAACGATGAGAATTGCAGAAAGTAGAAAGGTCATGTGAATGTTTAGTACTAAAATATCTTTTGTACCGATAAAGTTAGTAAGGTTACTTATATGACAATAATATTCTTTTCTTTTGCATTTATAAAGTTCAATTTGACTTAATAAAGCAACCATTTGGCTTTTATAAAGTCATGCCTGCAAGTAGCTGGACTTAAGAAGCCGGTTTTTCTAGTAATCTAAAGAAAACAGGATTATGTTCTGAGTCAAGCATTGCTTTAATGATTGGTTTGAAATATATGATACATTCTTTGAGAGGATAAGGCCTAGTGAACTCGAATTTACTGAGTTAGCAGGAAATATGTGGGCTCATATGTGACCATTGATATTATTGCTTATACAGTTCCATCCAGTATGTTTGGCATTTAGGTCCCCAATTGTAATTACTTTTGAGCACAAATTGATTTGTTTTTTAGACAATTTAATGATATAGTCGTTTAAGGAAGGTTATACAGACATACAACAATACATCCATAATTTTTAGTGTTCAGTTTGATTGACATAGCTTCCAGTTATTAATTTTAGGTACCTGAATTTCATCATGTTTATAAAAGTATTAAAAACTAATACCACACCATCACCGTGTGTATTTCTGTCATCCCCATAGACTTCAGAGCCAGTGAATTTTAGTTTAAATGTTACCTAGCCTAGTGTCACCACAAATATCTATTTTCTCAGTTCTTAAATTATTGTCTAAATTACCTATTTTATTATTTAATGTCCTACTATGCCATAACAAAACTAAAGTTCATATTTAATTCAAAAAATTCAAATATAGATTCAAATAGTATCATTACTTTACTTAAAGAAACTTCTTTTTTTTTCCTACCATATTAACAAGAACCATTTAATTTGTTATAAGTTGTTTACCAATAAAAGAGGTAACTTCTGCGTTTAATTCACGTTGTTTTAAGGTACAACAAAAAAACTGTTGCAGATCCTGAAGTAATTGGCCATGTTCGTAGTGAAGGTCTGCAAGGAGTGTGTGAAGTAGTAATCCAATCAAACAATCAAGCAACAGGACTTAAACCACGCACAGCGATACAGTTTAAGTGTGATGTTTGCGGTGCTGCATATACCCATGAACCTAAGTTGCACAAACATCGCGCTGAAGCGCACGAAATACACACTAACGACCCAAATTCAGTGAAGGGTGATATTCATAGTGCAGCACCAACATCAACACAATCAGATGTTAGTCATGAAGATGTGGATAAGAAGAATAGATATACTTGTTCTATATGTAATAAAAAATTTAGGTAATTTTCACTGTTTATGTTTATAAGTTATTTCGAATTTTCTTGAAACTGTTGTAGTAACTTATAATATACAGCATATACAAAAAAAATCTGTTTATAGGCAGTAGCGAATCTATTCTGAAAGTATGAGGCTTTAAGCTGCAGGGGCTAAAATAGGAAAGGTACTCCGAGCCTCTGAAACAACTGTTTTACTTGAGTGAATATCCCAACAAAATTTAGTTAATTTAATGATATATTCTTAAACCAGCTAAATGAAATATTTAAATTTGTTTAATTTCCGTTTCAAAATTTTCCGACTCAAAATGTCTCTGTAAAAGGTCAGATTTAAAAAATTTATGGCTTCTCGAACCAAGTGTACGGCTCATCTAACTCTATTCACCCTAAATTGTGATAGCTTTGAGTCCTCCACTTCTTCGCTGGTATATTTCTACAAGTCAATGCTAGAGTATATAGAGTGTATAGGATCAGAAAAAGTGCTGCGAATTAATTCAAGCTTGCACTCGCCTTTGTCTATGCATTGCAATACCAAAACTGAGATTTCGAAAAACATCCTACATGAGGAAAAATAACTCCGATTACCAGCTCTGGCGGCAGGTGACAAGGGAGTTTACTAAAAGGCCCGTGTTCAAGAACGTCATTCCATTATTTGGTTCTTGAGGTCCAATGCAAGAGTAACTTTGGATGTTATCCTATAGTTGTCGGTCATATAAAGGCCCTCATAAAAGCTGTAGTTCAGGTCTTAAAGCAAAGTTAGGCCATTATCTGTGAAGCTAACAACAAATTCCCAATCTCCTCTTGGTTTTGGAGGGTTTTCCAATTTGTTGTCAATTTCTTACGATTCTGTGGTTTTAAAGAGAAAAAAAAAAATCTGAAAGTCTATCTAAAACCTTTTACGTGCAGTTGAACAATTTGAATTAAAGTAGATTAATCCATTAACTTAAACCTTAGAATATGTGTTTCAGTATTTTTCTGTTGTTTAAAACATAAACAAAATATAGCCAATCCAAACATAGCCAGAAAATGATGTTTTCAATGGATGGGCTATATAATACAGGTGTTTTTTGTCCAGGCTTGGATCCAGTTTGAAAGGCCATATGCTGTCTCGTCACTCTTCTGGAGGTATAGTTGAACAAACCGAACAAGGTATATATCCTTGTAAATCCTGTGATAAGAAATTTGTACATTCGTCATCATTAGCTTATCACAAGGAAGCGGTACACAATAAAGGAAGATTATATGCTTGTAATAAATGTGATAAAACATTCAGACATCGACAGCTTCTACGGCGACATCAGACAGTGCATTCTGATGTTCGAGCGTATTTTTGTGATAAATGTGACAGTACTTTCAAAACGAAAGCCAATCTGGTGAACCATAAAGCAAGTCATGCCAAAGAAAAGAAATATTATTGTCATATCTGTGGCAATCAGTTTACATACAAGACTAGCCTCACTCTGCACATTAGGTATTTTTTCTTTCTTTTTGTAGAAATTGAAAACTTTGTAAATACCTAACTATAGAATGCCTTGTGATTCATTTGCCTAGGAGCCACACTGGCCAAAGACCGTTTGAATGTGCTGTGTGCCAAAAAAGGTTTACACAAAAAGGAAACCTTAAAGAGCATATTAGAACCCACACAGGTGAAAAACCTTATGAATGCCAGGTTTGTGCAAGGAAATTTACTACTTCATCGCAGTTTAGACTGCATTTTAAAAGACATATAGGTAAGTTAATATACAATTGTAATTTTGGGGGAAAAATGTAGATTAAGGAAAGACCCAAATGTGGCCAGCCGCTCGGATAGGATTCTTCTATTCTTGTGGGGATTCCATTGATACTGATCCAGCATCGTATTAACGGTGGAGAGTTACATTAGTAGCAAAAGTTAGAAATAATTGATGATTAGGGATTTTATTCTTCTCCCATAAAAATCACTGTCTGAGCCCCTTCGTGGACTGTAGTTTAAAGACATAGAGTAGAAAGAAATTCAGTCATTCATTTGAAAACAAAAGAGGAGTTTAAGGTATATTTAATTACAGGTTAGCTGTCTGCTTAACATGGGGGCCCTGAAGCCTACTCCGACCATGGCGTTGTAGGTACTGTTGGAGATGCCTCCACTGCAGCTTTTGGCACAAGCGGAGGAAAGGGCCAGTGCGTACAGGCTTCTTTGCCAGACATTTGCCAGAAGCATTCCAGCTTCTTTGCCAGTCTATTCAGGGCTTGTGATAAACATGACTGGAGGCAGTATTTATCCAAAATGCAGCTTTGACCTTCCATTTCCCATGATCCTGGATTGCAAGGGCGGAATGGACCAAGAGCTGGTCAGCGCAGCTAGACTGGGGCCATTTGGTTTACGGATGGCTCCAAGATGGCTGCAGTGCCGGTACCGGTATATATGGGATGAAGCCGGAGGTACTAATAGAGAGACCACTAGGCAAGTACTCAGCAGTATTCCAGGCCAAAATGTTTGCTATCAAGGTCTATGCTGAGGAAAACCTAAGAATAACCCATAGAAATAGGGAAATTTACGACTTTTCAAACAGCCAGGCTGAACTGTAGGTCCTTGCCGCCTTCAGAACCACCTCATCCCTGGGCATGTTATGCCGAGAATCCCTGACACAATATCTCGACATAATGAAGTTCGGCTGAAGTGGGTGCCGGAATATGTGGGGTTTAGAGGTAATGAAACAGCCGACCAACTGGCGAATAGTCCATTCTGTAGTCCAGAACCTGTCCTACGATAGTACGCGAATCATAGGAACAGTACACGCATCTCCCAGAGACTGGCTTCGGAGAGAGCACGACAAAATCTGGAAACTAAGTGCTGGAGATAAACTCAGCAAGATGATCATGTCGAAGCTGTGTAAATATAGAACAAAGAAACTCTTTGCCTAGGAAGGAATCATATTAATCTGGTGGCAGGTTCAAGAACATTTACAAAGGTGGAGATAATTAGATCAGATTGTTATAAGGGATTATTGCACTTCAACTTGAAAGATCTATTGTGCACCCGGCATTGGTGCACTGCTGGCCTCCGAGCATGTTATCTAGCTACAGACAACACTGCCCATCAGCAGATAGTGAGTGGTAGAGGCTCTTAGGAAGAGAAAATCCAAGGGCAGCATGCAGGATTCGAACCCGGACCTCTGCATTACTAGTCCAGGAGATAATTAAGTCGGAACCTTTGTGTAGACTATGTTCAGGAGGAGAAGGAAACTCTCGCACAGTTGTTTGACTGTGTTGCAATTGTCAAATCGTGCTATGAGTTCTTTGGCACGCTAAAACCAGGGGAGATTGAACGCAAAAAGAACTCAACAGCCCTCAGTAAGTTGCAGAGGGAAGGTTTCTCACACTAGATCTACAGGGATAGGCACAATAAGCCTTATTGGCTGGAGTATCTGGGATTATGACCCACCCCACGTTCAATCTAAGATATTTAATTACACTAAATTAACAATTAATAAAAAATGTCCTAGACCTGACTTTAAATATATATAAGTATATAAATAATATATACCTATAAATATGATTGTTATCTAAAAATAAATGAATTTTAATATTTAATAATTCCTTAATATTATAGGTTACAAACCATGGAAATGTGAATATTGTGGTAAAGCTTTTCTTCATAAGAATACTTGGCATTGTCATTTGCGGAGACATCGGGGTGAAAAACCTTTTGATTGTGAAATCTGTCATAAAACATTCCCGGAATTATGGGCATTAAGAAAACATAGTCGCCTGCATACTGGAGAGAAGCCATATGCTTGTCCAACTTGTAGTAAGTTCTTATTTTCTTTATAATATATTTGAGTGCTTACAAAGAATATTGAAATTGAGCATTTGATAACAGTGTATACAAAAGAACTGCTTAAATTAGTGCAATTCAGAGTTTTGGGCATAATTAATTATAACTGTTTTTTTAATTTAAGGCGCGTCAATATGTACATACGGTATGTGCGCCCAGAGCCTTCTCATTGTACTGCCGACCTCCGGACAGTGTTCTCTCGCTACATAAAACGCTGTCCATCACCGACATGAGTTGTAGAGGCTCCTAGGAAGAAAAAATCTAAGAGGTAGCCCTGGATTTGAAGCCGGGACCTCCGCGTGAGAGTCTAATGCGCAAACTCTGAGCTAATCCCTCCCCTGTTTTACCTGTTAAAATGAGTTATAATTAAAAATTCTTAAAAATTTAATTGTATATTATTTGTCGAATATTCGCTAGACCCTCATTGTGCGAAATGACTTTTTGACTAAGTGCGAGATGAAAATTCGATCAATTTTCACAACTCTTATATTTATGGGGATAAGTGCACTAAGATCTAAAAGATTTATTGCCCCCCCCTCCCACGAGCTTTCTCAGTGCACTGCCGGCCTTCGGACAGTATTCTCTCGCTATCAACACTGTCAACCTTTCTGGCAAACAATACTGTCTTATCACTGCACAGTGAGCTGTAGAGGTTTCTACGAGGAGAAAAACTAAGGATATTGCTGGCTAATCCAGCGCAGTGTGCTACCGTTGAGCTAATCTAGTCCCTTCAACATGTTTTACATCCCGTACTACTAAATCTTAACAAATATTTCATCCCTTTTGCGAAAACAAAACAATCACACAAATCTCGTTAAATTGTAAATTTGCCCCAATTAAAAGTAAGTGGTAATATTGTAATGAATGATAGTATTCGGCGAGAGTAAAATTTTAGTAAGTTTTCGTGAGCTACTTTCTGAAACAAAGGACAGCTCATTTTATTCATTCTGAGTTAAATGAACTTAGCGACAGAATGCAATTCAAATAATTGCTTTGTTTCCTAAATTTCCTTATAGATAGAACCTTCTCTGATTGTTCTAATTTGAAAAAACATAAAAAGATGCATTTGTTAAATGAACGAAAATCTGCCGAAGTCAATAACAAAACTACCAATACTGATTTAAAATTGAATGAAGAAACTAACACTTACACAGATGATCAGATGTGGACATTAATAAGCCGTGATACTAGTAACGATGTTGATATTAATGGTAGAGATGGACAAATAATATATCTCACTTTAGATGATTCTGGAGTTCCTACTGATAGAGTAAGTATTGTAGCATTTTTAAGTTGTATATTAACCAAATCCAAAAAATAAACTTAAAAATTATGTCGATTCTCATTTAGTGGGTTATCGGTTTTCACCAATTCAGACTAAGCAATCTTTAAATATAAAAATACCAATTATTACTAGTGTGACATTGCGATTGTTGTCAAAATTTCGAAATTTTTACCGGTTATACATATTTTGATTGCCACAAACATAAAGTATGTTTTTCAAATCGTTGTATGAGAGAGAGAGAAAAGATAAATCAGAAATAAACATTATAGAAACTCATACTTGATATATTATTATACCTACTCCAGACAGCCTACAAAAATAAGCTTCCTTCCCAACTGCTATTTTAAATTGTGTCTAGTATAATATGTACATGATTTATTAAATACTAATGAATCTCTGCTAATTAAATGAAAATCTTTTAACCTAAATTTACTCACTATGTATCTTTGCGAATTTCTCAAACACAGTTTTAATTTTTTTTTTTTAAACTTCTGTACACTGTACAGGTTTTGGTAAAAAATCGAAAAAACCGCAGTTTACTGTTTCGTTTTTGCAGTATTTTCTGAACCGGCTTCAAAATTTTTTTTTTTTTTTTAATTTAAGGCGTCTCAAAATCTGAGGTCATTTGCGCCCGGAGCCTTCTCAGTGCACTGCCGGCCTCTGGACAGTGTTCTCCCGTTACAGAACAACACTGTCCATCACCGGACAGTGAGCTGTAGGGGCTCCTAGGAAGAGAAAATCTAGGAGTAGCACGGCTGGATTTGAACCCGTGATCTCCGCGTTGCTAGTCCAGCGCGCTACCACTGAGCTAATCCCTTCCCTTAAAATGTTCTTCTGATTTGGTGTCTTATTACATAAATAAATATTCAATTTTTTATAAAAGGTACACTCAAATGCCATATCAAAATATATTTCTCAGTTAGATAAAATTAAGTATAATTGATTGTATTATAGTTGGTTTAAACAAAATTTATCATTTGCATTAGTGTTTCATGCTAGATTATTTTTTTCATAAGTCATTAAGAAATTAACTATGTATTTATTCAGAGACATTTTCCGTGGTAGACTGCTTCTTCATTTTGTGGTCTCTGATGCTTTCCAGCTCTGCGGAACCAACCACCACAACATGTACTTATTATTAAATAATCATTTCCACTGTTCCCAGTTGACAGAAAAATTATTGATTCACAAAGATGACTTAGAACAAATTAAAAAGGAACAAGCAGAAGTGGAAGAAGAAGTAGAAGCAGAAGAGGAAGAAATTGCAGAGGAATCTGCCCAGCAAACAGGAAATGAATTGAGTAGAATATTTGTACCAGCCATGCACGTGATAGATGAAGATGGAAATCCATTTAAATTTGCAACGGATGGCACTCTTTTTCAAGTAAGAAATAATTATTTGCAATGACATGGTTTTATAATACTAATAATAGTTTAACTCTACAAGATTAGAGAATTTTATAAGTTTATTAGACTTCCCTATTGTCTGATGGTGCTAACACAGCTCATACTGTTTCTAATAACTTTTCTTGATAAACTGTGTGTTAGGTCGGTGTGGTAGTGCGCCCAGCTCTCCCGCTCAAGCGCGCGCGTCTTTCTTTCCCCGAAGTTGTTGACCCGCCTGATCATGCGGATAAGCTTCCAGACGGCCTCTCCGAGGAGGCTTTCGAGGATAGATGCCAAGAGATTCGCCTTATTTATTTCCGCATCCAGCAAATCCTCGGTGAAGCCCATCCTCAGGTGCCTCCCGCAACCACGCCGCACCGCTTCCTCCAACCCTCTTCCTTACCCGCGCCTTCCCGCCATCTCAATTCCCACCTTTTCCGGCTACATTTGCGCCTGGGGTGGATTCAGGGATTTGTTTAAATCCCTGGTTATAGACCAGCCCTCCTCTCTCTGACGTGAAGCGACTTCACTATTTATTTGGATCCTTAGACGGCCCGGTCAGAGCCATCATTGCCAACATCCCACCAGAGGAGGGACAGTTTCCTCACGCATGGGGCGTCCTCTGCAGGACCTATGATAAACCTCGGCGATTTGCCGAAACTCCTGTCCCGGCTATTGGAAACCCCCTTGCATGGTGCTCGGTTGTCCGCTGAGCATATCGAGAGATTCTTGGCCGGTCCGGTCGAGGCCGCTGAAGCTTTGCTTAAAGTTGTCGCACCAGACCTGGCGTCCTTTCTAGTTTTTTCTTTACTCGCCAGACATTTAGACCCCCCAACCAAGGAGGCTTTTGAAGAAAAGCACATTGACTGGGAATTCCCATCGGTTTCTCAGCTCAAGGGATTTCTGCTACAACGACTTCAAGTCTTGCAGCTCTCTCCAACGCCATCTGCCGTTCGCTCTGCCGCGCCTTCTCGTTCCACACCGCCCCGACGGCTCTCGCCCTCAACGTTGGCTTTCCCCACCGCGTCACGCCTCACGCCTTCGGTCATCTCCTCTCGTGGCTCCCCCACTACCGCTTCTTCTTACCGAAAATCTCCCCCTCCTTCCGAATGTAATTATTGCCGCCGACCTGACCACACTATTCGCCAGTGCAAGGATTTCAAAGCCATGCCAGTTACTTCGCAGCGGATCTTCGTGGTAAAAATCGTATCTGCCGGAACTGCTTGTCCGAAGACACCACCGCCTCGCTCCCTGCATCTCCGGAGACTCCTTCTACGTTCGCCATGTCCCCGTGCATCTTGCCCCCCTGTCCCTCTCAAAGTGAAGAGGAAGATCTTAACCAGATCGTACGCCATTTCTGGGAGGTAGATAAGGTTCCCGAGAATTTACCTCTTACCGCCCACGAACGCGCCTGCGAGAACATTTTCTCCCGCTCGGTCCAGGGTTCCGCCAGAGGACGCTACGTCGTGTCTCTCCCACTCATTGACGACAACCACGGGGTGTCCGTTACCGTCGCCACCCGCTAGTTCCTCCGGTTGGAAAAGGGCCTTAATGAGAATCCGTCTTTACGCGACGCCTATCGGGAATTCATGAAGGATTACCTAGGTAGTGCTCACATGGAGCCGGTCCTTCCTGATGACGTTACGCCCACGCATATTCTCCACCACGCGGTTCATCGGCCTGACGACCCGCCAATGAAGCCGCGTGTTGTATTTAACGCTTCCTGCGCGTGTTGTATTTAACCTTCCTGGCCTTTCTCTGAACGACCTCTTACTCACCGATCCTAAACTTCCGGCTGATATCGCCACACTCCTATGTTTTCGCCTTTGTCTTCACCACCGACATTCGGCAAATGTACCGCCAAATCCTTGTCGCCCCAAATCATCGGGATTTTCAGCGTATCTTTGGCGATTCTCTGAACAAGACTCCATTTCGTCCTTCCGCCTGAACATGGTGACCTACGGCGTACCTCCGCGCCCTACAGACCCTTCGCCAACTAGCGTCTGTTCAAGGAGATATATATCCCTCTTCTCAAGCCGCATTGCTCAGTGATGTGTACATCGATGACATCCTCATGGAGGCTCGTCAGAGTCAGAAGCCCAAGCCCTACGCGTTCAACTGCAGCAGCTGTTCATGGCGGGCGGGTTCGAGTTGCGTAAATGGGTTTCTAACTCTCCTGCTCTCTTGCAGGACGGACCTTCCGCCTGATCACTGTCGGCTCCCCCTCTGAGGATCCGCTGTTTGGATCGAGACCTGGTCCTCAAAATTTTGGGGCTAGGATGGAACCCCACCGCGGACACCTTCTTCTTCGCCTTCCACATGAGTGATCCTGCATCCACCAAACGCACCGTCCTCAGTCAGATGGGGCGCATCTTCGACCCTCTAGGGTGGCTTACTCCCGTCACATTTTGCGCCAAACTGTTCTTCCACCAGCTACGCCGCCTCCAATTGGAATGGGACCAAACCCTGCCCGAGGAGCTCGTCGCTCCTTAGCATGACTTTCAGAGCACCTCCCGGACCTTGGTCACCTTCAAATACCGCGCTTATTGCTCGCGGTCTATTACCGCATCCCTCGTCTGTTCATCGTCTTCTTGGATTCTGCGACGCCTCCTAATCGGGTTACGCCGCAGTCGTGTACCTCCACATTACCAATGCAAATGGCCATCACCACGTCCACCTCCTCACCGCCAAATCAAAGGTGGCCCCCAACAAATCCACATCTTTAGCGCCTTGAATTATGTGGAGCCCACCTGCTCGCCTAACTCCTCCACGCGGTTAATGCGCGCATACTTCCACATCTCGGCGCCCTTCTTACCGCGTTCTCCGATTCCACGGTCATTCTCGCCTGGATTCGCGGGGAGAGTCACCGGTGGAAGACTTCCGTCGGCAATCGGGTGGCCGAAAAATTCAAGAACTACTTCCGCCTAACGCGTAGCGACATGTCCCATCCGAGGATAACCTCGCCGATTGCGCCTCCAGAGGTATAGCGCCTCACCATCTCCAGGATCATCCCTTGTGGTGGAAGGAGCCCCCATGGCTCGCCGCTGCTCTCGCCTCCGTGCCTCAAACCCCCGCACCTCTTGAAGAGGCTTCCATCTAGAAAGCGCCTCTTCGCTAATGGCTCTTCAGCGCGTAACCGCCTACTATCTGTGCTTCCTCTTCAACTGCCGTAATCCCTCCGCCCACCGCACTGGATTGCTCACCGCCTCCGAGATCCAAGTCGCCACTCTCGCCTTACTACGCCAAACCCAATCCATGCATCTGAACAAAGAGGTCCAGAAGCCCGCACCCGCGAGTGCGCCAGCTGCACCTGTTCGTCGATGATCAGCAGGTACTCCGCGTCGTCGGAGGGCTGTCGTCGGCCCCCTGCCATATGGTTTCCGCCACCCCACCTTGCTTCCTAAGAAGCATCCGCTCACACTCCTTATCATCAACGACGCTCATATTCGCCTTCTGCTCACCGGGGCTCTCGCCACTCGCCTATATACGCCTATATCCATCAGGACAATGTTCCGCCGCGCCAGTGGCCTTTAGGCCGCATTACCGCCATTCATCGTGGACGTGACTCCATCAGTCGTGTCGCCGACGTCAATACCGCTTCTGGCACCATCCGCCGTCCGCTCGCCAAACTCTAGCCGCTCCCGTCCCAGTAAAAGCTGAAGCCGAACCTTCTGGGCGGGCGGGATGTTGGGTCGGTGTGGTAGTGCGCCCAGCTCTCCCGCTCGCCCGCGCGCGTCCTCCTGTGCGTGCGTGCGCCTTCTACGAATCTCTAACTACGCATCCTGTCTCATTTTTCATAGAAAGGGTCAGCTTCCTCCTTCACCCCGTAGTATCCTCACTCCGCCTCCTCTCTCCTTTCCACCGTATTCGTTCCCCGCATCACACCACCACCTTCTTCCCCCCCCTATTCCCGCTTCGCCTATCCGGCCAATGCCATGTGTTCGGCCTCACTCTCCTTCTGTTGCTGATTGCGATAACTTGTGTTGTACTGTGAATTCGCCTTTTATATTTCTTGTCGCCTTGCACGCGCCTGTTCGCCTTGTTAATTAATATTAACCATCGGTGAGTAGCAATAAATCATCTCTCCGCGCCATCACTTTCACGAGGATATATCGTTTGCGCTTTAGTGGACTCCCCATCATCTGCCGCTTCAACAACGGCGTCATCCGCTTCTAAGGAGCATTCCAATCCATTTACGCTCACCTGAGTTCCTGTCTTTCGCCATACACACAAACACACACAAACATGCCACCGCTTCCTTTCTCAGTCCGCCAGTCGTCTCATCATCATTTCTTCGATTGATCACTCACCGTCACCAAAGGGTAAGTCTCGTTTTCATTTGTTTTACATTATTATTCATTTTTGTTATTCACCCGCTACTCGCCACCTCGCCTTGGGTGTCTGCCACGCAGACACTATGGTTTAATTATTTGGCAAAATAAAAGTAACAAATTTTTTGTTCAGAACAGAAAACTTACCGAGAAATCATGTCAATCAAACCCTTGAAATTGACGAAACACGGACGAAAAACAGGTTAAAAATTTCCTGGTAGATTTTATAGTTAAACAGAAAAAAAGAAATTGTGGTAAACTGAGCACACCACAGTATTAGAAATCTGCAGTGTATGAAAAGTTATTGAATCTAAATTTGAGATAAATGGAAGCTCTGTAATATTTAAAAATAAACTCTCTCCTCATAAGTTTTGTGTGAGTTTTTTATTAACAGAGAGTTTAATGAAGTCGTTAGTGTATCGTAGCTTTACGATATTGTCAAATAATTTCAGTTGTCTTTCTAGTTCTACATCAGTTTTCTCTAAAACAATTAAGTGCGAAAATAAATTTTATATTAATTCCAATCTTTCGAACTCCAAATCTGGAGAGCGCAGTAAATGATAGACATGCTATGCGAAAAGTTGTCTGCAGTAAGGCACATTAATATGGACTTCTGCATTTTTTTTTTTTAATTCGGGAATACAGTGCGCTGCAAGATCTATAGATCTTTTATGCCTAAAGAAAGCCATGCTGAGATATCTCAATCCCTCTCTTCTAGGCCTGTTTCTTTAAAAACAATTTAGTATCTGTCAGGAGATGTTGAAGTCTCCTCACAGAACCTGCAGGTGACACTGGGTCTACTACAGTGGCCTGTGAGGAAACTTTCCAACATATGAAGGCTGCCTCACAGATTCAGGTTGATATAAGCTTCAGACCTTTTACAATCGCTACTGCTCAGAAAAGTGTTACCTGTCTCAGCCCTGGGAAGGTTTTCCTGAGCAGTATTTTATTGACTTTGAGCACATTACTGTGCTCATCTCGGAGTTAACGGTGCTAATCCCACAAAAGAGTTCCGTCATCATGAAGAGAGTTGCCAGATTGTCGGCTATCTCATTGCCTTCTACGCCAACTATACTTTAGACGTTGAATATCGGCCATATCCAAATATTTGGCTTTCAATCGACACAGGGTTTAATATTTTTTGTTGTTGAAAACAGGTTACAACAATGGATGGAGAACCTCTGCAAGTTGCTCTTGGAGAAGATGAGAATCATTTTCCTATAACTATAGCAGCTAATGGTGAATCAATAATTCATCAGATAAAGCCGTTAACTAACATTCCAATCGTAAGTCATGAAATGTTTCCTATATGTTTTATACTTTTATAACATTGTTATTCCTGAAATTAAATGTAGATCAGTTGTAATGTATAAATAAAAATTCCATATTTGTATAGTTCACAAAATTTTGAAAAATCTCTTTTTTATCTAGTGACTGCTGTCAGAAATTTTCAAAATTTGATATTCATCCGGATCATAAACAGCAAAACTTAAAAAACGAAAATCGCAGATCCTTCAATTTTGGTTATTACAAGACAGAACATATAGGCAACTTATTCGACGGAATTACCATTTCACCGATTGATATTAATCCCCAATTTTCTAGGAAATCTATTTTTATACTTGTTATTTTCATTAAACAGAACTCCCTCCAAAGTACGTTCAATTATTTAAAAAAGTAGTGTAGCGTTAATAAGTTCGGAACATCATAATACACGAGAGGTGTTTCTAAAGTTCTTAGAATTTTGCTATAAATTTTGAATTTTATTCATTTTCATGAATATTACAATGTAATGTTTCAACATAATTCCCATTTAACTGGAAAATTTCCAGCATGCTATATTTTTTAAACCTTGAGAATAGTTTACCCACTTGTCGATTGTTTTGTCCTTAAATTTTATCCGATGCCGTGGGCTTTTTAGCCTGGAAACAAACGGTAATCGCCTAGTGCCGAACCCGGAGATTAAGATGGCGTGGAAACACTTTTTGCAGCGCAAATCATATAAAACGTAGGCAATTTGAGACTCAGCATTGTCGTGATGCAGCAAAGGATCGGGGGTGCAATTTTCCATCCAATCAGTCACTGCTGAGAATGACAAGTCTTAAATTCTAATTTGCCGCTACCACTACCGCGAAATGAAGCATGCAAAAACCTGTTTATATATCCCAGTCTTCCCACTAATACAGTTAATGTCCAAATGGCAGAGCGATTCCCAGAAATGTAGGAATATATATAAATATACGCGCATGCACTCATCCCTCGGTATTTGTGCCGTATGATGTTATCCATTTTGCATAATTTGTAAGGAGTTGCGAATTAAAAAAAAAAGGTCTTACCACTGGAAATATAAATAATAATTTTAATAGTTTGAAACTACTGTATTTTTGTTTTCATATAACAGGTAGGAAACATTGAAGAAAACATTGCAGTTGCACCAAGAACTGCTGATGCAATAGAATTCGTATCAGATGAGCAACACTTTAAATTAATTTCTGATTTGAATACAGCAGCGCTAAACCTTACTTCAGAATATCTTGAAATTGTATAGGGTTATTATTATTAAAAATAGCATTAGATGAAGTTAAAACGTTATAGATTTTGCATTTGTGATTATTTTTGTGCAATTTATTTCGATGTTTTCTTTTTCTTTTTTATTGTTTTAGAAATTGTATAATATTTAAATTTGTACTATATTAATGAAATTTTGTCACTTTTTTAATAACCATTAACAATAATTAGTAAATTTATACTGAAATATTTTTTTTTTATCCAACGCCAACTGTTGGCAATACTGAAATATGTTTTATTTCCTATTAAACTTTCGAGAATTCTTAGATATTAAAATGAAATGATTGTTTTAGTTCTTTTGAAGAAAGATAATCTATATTGAAAAATGTGCGTTGACACTAGGGAGTGGGAATTCCGGTCAGCTGGCGTCCCCGTCTCGAACTTCCCTAGGAAATATAGCTTCGTAAAAAAATTCTCTTGAGGCTAAGTTATAGAAGAGATTCGAGCAGTGAATCTGCTCTTTACAATATTAAAAACCATGTCAGGTAGATCTCGCAAGGATCCAGGATCCTGAGGGGACTGGGGCTGAAGTGAACATTCTGAGAGTCAGTGGGAAAGTTTCCCAGCACCAGCTAAGTGGAATTTTCTCTATTGGAAGATATATCCAATTCAACCACGATAGGAATTTCGGAATGAGGAGATTGTAATTCTATCCGATAGTCAGGTAGTCATTGTGCACGAGATGTCAATTCAAAAATGGTTTGGAATGAGCCCGGCAAACTAAATGACCGAGTAGAAAAAGAATTGGGCGTAAAATTGACTATGATAAGGTGCAACAATTCTTTTCACAGGGCCAGAACGCTTTTGTGGGATAAGCGACCAATTTTTCCAAGAAAAGCTCAGTAATGAGGAAAAAGCTAAGAGAGCAGAGCTCTGGAAACCCGTACCAGAACTGGAGCAGGCTGACTCTTCAGTTACTATGACCGGAGAAAAATTCTGAGTTGTGCTCAGAGAACAACTGAAGAAGCGGTTGTGGGGAGAAATAGTACAGATGCCAAAACAACTCCTGAAGGACTGTGATGGTACCTTCTTGAGAAGGTTTAGAAGCTTGTTACCAACCAGTTACTGGACGAGATATCACCCAGAATCATCCCAGCTCTTAAAATGTCTTAAAGAAATAGATATGGAAGTAGTGATATAAGTTGACAATGCCCCTCATCTGACACCCATAAGGGGCACAATAGCTCTTTCAAGGTCTCACTTTATCCCGTAAAAGAGAAATAAAAAATGTTGTCTAAAAAGGCAATATTTATATCATTAGTTAAAACAACACAAATTTGCTTTGATCGTTGGCAATCTTAATTGTAATTATTACATTCCCAGGATTCAGACTCGCGCTAAGCAAATTAACATGAGAAGAAAAGAAGCTTTTATTAACTTTGAAGTCGTGAATCATTGCTTTCAAGTCACTTGGTGGTGTAAGAGTGGTTCTTGGCAACTTTTATTCAATTTTTTTTTTAAGGGGATATGCACTGCGACCTGAAAGATTTATTGAGCCTTCTTACTGCCCGGCCGGCCTCCAGGCAGTGTTCTCAGGTTCACTGCCCATCACCGGACAGTGAGCTGTAGAGGCTCCTAGGAAGAGAAAATGTAAAGGCGGCATGCTGGATTCGAAACCCGTGACCTCCGCATTGCTAGTCCAGCGCGCTACCACCGAGCTAATCCCTTTCCTAAGTGTATTATTTAGAACATAGTATTTTGGTTGTCCATCAATCCTGTAGGAGAACCCTAATTTAAACGATCCAAGTGGAAAATTATCTTGTAAGGTTCCTTGCATACAGCGAAGTAAATATATAAAATAATGGAAGTTTTGAAAATATTACACAATTATTCATAAACATAGAATCAGAGGCACAATAATTAAAATACTATATACTTTTTAAAATATTATATTAATTAAATAAATATACATTTTCAAATTTACAAACTGAAAAAACTTTGTATGAATCTTCAAATTATAATAATGGCTGTAGATTTAAAGCAGTGGCTTACACAAATAAAATTCGAAGTTCATTTCCAGATGTAAATAAGCTAATATGCTTGAATGTATGCAATAAAGTATTTGTGAAAATTCACATGGTAAAATTCTGTGTATAATCATATTCTATAGTAGGGATAACTGACTGGACAAATTTCAAAAAAATAATTAAATACATATGAACACCAAGTTCACCACCTCCTTCAAGAACTGTTTCAATAATCTTTTTCATTACGACAGCATGCCTAGGAAAAATAAAAAAAGAAATATCATTAATTTTTATATTTTAAATAAATTGAAGTTTTTAAAAATAATTTTTTGCCTTATAGTCTTACAAACAAATGGGTTATATTATGAATAAAAATGAAATATATACCTAGTGCTTAACAAAATTAGTAACTGTTCCATTGTTGAGTTTGGAATATTTTTCTGAATCACAGAAGGAATGCTTAAGCCTTGCAAGATTATGAGTTAGTGGAGAAGGTGACTAAAGAGGGCAAGATGGTATGGGTTGAGGAATGATATTATCTTAAGAAAAATGGAAGTATCAGAAACGTGGGAGAGAAAACCTGAGAAGAAAGATCAGAAGGCTTGGCCACAATAGAAGGTTGTATTGTAGGAAGAAACAGAAGAAAAGATTGTTGGAATCAAGAAGGTGGGAAGATGAGATCGAATTGATGATTGCCAGAGGTTTGAGAAATAGCAATTGGCAAGATCGACAGATATGGAGGGAAGTTTGATAGGTCGGTAACCTAGAAGAAGGGAAACACCGAGTAAGTAAGAAGTAAATCTGAAATCTTCTCTTATATTAGACTCATTTTGTTAAAATTAAAAAAAAAAAAGAATCCTGGTTATTGGGCATAACAAAAAATTATTTAATGAATGTAAAATATTTTATATTTTTATGAAAGCAAATATTAACTGGATAAGTATCAGTTTGGGTGGATAGTTTAGAAGAGGTCCAACAGGTAATTTCAAAATAATGAAGATATCAACTATTGATCTTTTAGGTCTCCGCGGCCTTTTTCATGGAAACACGAGTTTCCGGGTTGAGCCCGCGTCAGTGGTTTGATAGAAACACGGAAACTTAAATGTTTTTCTACCAACTATTTTTCAGAACTGATAAAAATAATGTTGCAATTACCAGACTTGGTTCTATCAGTTCTATGGAATTTGTGGCAAGAATACTTTCAACTACTTGTCCCTCTTAATTAATCCAAAAGTTAATATCACCTCCTAATTCCGAAACTTTTATAAATTAAGAAATACAACTAGACAGGAGATAAATTACTTAAAAACACTTAGAAGTTGAAAGTAACTATAATTCTTAAATAAAAGAGTTTAGATTACTGTCAATAATGTTATTAAATTGATAATTGGGAGCATGTACAAATTACGCCGTGCTCAGAGTACATACTTATTTTTTTCCATATTACTCAAGTGAGGAAATATCTAGCGAGCGCTCTAAAAATGTACGAATTTATGTGAATAAAAAACTACCTGCAAGGGTGTACTGAAGCCATTGGAGGACCAGGCATATGAGGGTGTGTTTCCATGGTCACAGTTTTCTTTGCATGATCTTGACTGACATCATCATACATCTGTTCAACAGTTAGTGGTTTTCTGTTCTGAAATGAGATAAATTATACTTGATGTATTTACAATATAAAAAGAATTCTCTTGATATTATTATAATTTTTAATCTGAGGGGATGGATCAAACACTATCTGTCCAAAGCCACCATAGGCTTATATACCTATCCCTAAAGAAAAACAACAACCCGGATCATCTAGAACAAAACTAAACCCTGATCTTATCCATCTATGATTTAGGGCGGTCCCAACAAATCGGATGATAACCTTAATCGGAGAAACAGCCTAAGTTTTTCCACAGACATTCTGTTCCGACCAAAGGTCGTGAATTTAATCTCACATCTCCCGGCAAGCACTCTTCAAATGTCTATGTGATTTGAGGATGTCTCCGATAGGATATTCGACCAGATGCCTGTTAGAGAGAGAACAGTAAAAGGCATGGCAACCTCCAGACTTCAAACATGCACTTTAGACTGCCGACAACCCACCAAACTTATCCATAAGAAAGTATACGTGAAGACTGTCCATCTCTGGAAGCAGGACAGAGAGAGGCTAACTTATCCTCCTCATCATTTCCTGAGTTTCTCATATGCTACCTAAACTAGAACATCCTTGGAGCAAGGAGCTATATAACATTTTATTACCAATGTGGTGAAGACACAAGAATTTAATGCCTAACTATCCGAACATATACAAACCATTTTTAAATTTACTTAAGTTACGTCCCCGCTCACTCAAAATGCAACAGAGATTATCATAAATTTTCGAAACAAAGATCCATTCATCAAAAGAACTGTAGTAAAAGTTATTTTGAGATGTTTCAAGATGTGTTTAAAGGGACCAAGAGAAAGAATTAAGGAGGGAACAAAAAGATTACGGTAAAATAGAATTTCTGATTTTTTTTTTTCGGTAAATATTCAGATATCATTTCCAATTTATTTTGGAACCATTTACTTCACAACTAATGTATCCCATAAGAACCAAACATTTAATTCGGCGCATGCTGAAGTTAAAATTATTTAAATAAAAAATATTTTAAACAACAATACTCCCTATAACATTAACAAAGTATGAAGGAAACGGGTATTATTGGAATAAGGGGCCAGCTCTTGTTTCTCAACATATTATTACTGCTTGGTTCTCTTTAAACAAACAATCAAATGTTCAATTAAAATAAGCGTATTTATTCAAACACGTCAAACTCAATGCAACAAATTTTTTCTCAGCGGCATATAACCATTATAGAATCTTTAACATTTTACTGTCAATAATCTTACATTCTCATTAAAAAAAAGTATATATTTAGAATAGTAAATACCTCATCATATCCAGTAAGCCAAAGTCTAGGTGTCTGATAATATTTGTCATATGTGATATGAAGATCATAGGTTCTAGTTTTTACTATTTCCCCATCTTCTATAACTGCTTCTTCTGAACTATTTTTTTGAATATTTGCTGTGCTCTGAATTACAAATATAAAATTAGAAAACTACACTTAGGATCTGTAAGTGATATCACGTGATGGAAATTGTATACGCTTTGTAAGCGAGAAGTAAATGTTTTTACTGACTTTATCCTCTTCATCTAGAAGCCCACTTTCTTCAAATTCTTCCATATCTACGGGTTCTTCATCATCGTCATCTTCATTATCCACTCCCTCATCTTCCTTATCGTTGGCTTTCGTATCATCGTTTTCCTTTCTTTTCTCCATTACATTATTGGATTTAGGTTTCTTCAATAAAAAAAATAATTCAACATAAACTTGTTGAACGATTGACAAATATTCATTATGAGATATTATATTTCCAAATAAATAATAAGTATACTCAATGAATTTAAAAAAAATTAATGTAATTCATTACCACTTGTGCAACATTATCAAAAGTCATATCGGAGACGTTGTCATCAAGCACAGCAGTCGGATCAACATGGTGAGTATCAACCCAACCACCATCTGGATCATCAGCATCTATTAATCTTTCCTGCTCCTCAGAGTACTCCATCTAAAAGTAAGTTAGAAAAATAAAGCAGCTAGCCAGAAGAATGAAGTAATTTAAACGTAAGAAATTAACGAATCACATTATACCTGTTTGCATCGTCGGCTGCAAGGTACATTTCTTGTAATAAGGAATTGCTTATTTTTGGGAAGATAAGGTTTTGCTCGAGATTCATCTCCTACCGCCCACTGCCATGTAGGACAATGATGTACAAGATGATCTCCAGCAGCTACAAATTCTTCTGGTGTGATTACTCCAGTCTCACGAAATTTTGATTCCTAAATATATAAAAATGTATATTTAAAAAAAAAAAAAGTTTCATAAAATCGTCAAATGTTAGTAACTAAAATTGCAATTCATAATGATACAGATTAACTTTTTTTTAAAGTTAACGTTACCGGCTTTAGCAAGTCAACTAAGTACAAATTACATTAAACAAAAAAAAAAATCACTTCAAAAGATGGGATTTTATGCTCTATTTTTTTATTTTATTTGAATATTCTGCTCTTTGTTCATATCATCGCAATGTAATGCTTTTGACTATTCATCATTTCCAAGTTTAACTATAAAATCTTTACAAGAATTTGTGATTCTTCACTAAATTATCACTATTTAAAATAGAAATAAATGTTCACATTATTATGTTATTATTATCATTTATATTGCCAGTTAACATCATTTTAATAATCACTAAACTATCTGAACCAACCTTTAACACTGGGGTAAGGTATTCGGCAACTCCAAGAGCTGTACCCTTTACTGTATTTATTACACTTTGCATTTTCCAAAAAGTAACTTAAAAAAGCATCTGAATTATTGCAACCACTATTAATGGAATAAATTCAGCATGCTCGACTCTTCGACTGGAATGTAAATGTCTCTGGGTTGAGAGATTCGAAAGAGAGCAAGTATCCAATTAAATTACTTTATTTAAAGTATTATTCGTATCTGATTGAAAACATCCTGCCAATTTCGACAAACTTTATTCAGAACCATACAATTGACCGAAGATGTGCAGCGATATCAATTAAGTGGAGAAGGTTTTAACCTTTCGAGGTCCTTAAAAGAAATTTTCAAGCTGGCCAACAAGGCAGTTTATATTCAACGATGTTTAAATAACCTGAATCTTAACCTTAACCTCAAGTGAGGCGTAACCTCTCCAATGAATTGTCCAGACTTTGTTTACTTTTTATTATTTCTACAATGCACAAAATGAATTGTTTTATGAATAAAAATGTAATAATGAATTTTAAAAAACTTACTGATGCAGGTAAATTTGTTTTATTAACTTTAGTTCATGTCTTATTGTTGCCGTTTTATTTGATTTTGCACTGCGTGTATTGAAATTGATGTATCTGATTGAAAACATGCTACCAATTTCGACAAATTTTATTCAGAACCATACAGGAAAACATAATAATGATGGACTCTGTTATTAGGAATTAACTATGAAAACCTAATAACAGTCATTACACTGCTATCTGTTTAGTTCTCAAAAATATTACATTTCTGCTATACTATTTCATGTTATGAAATGTTTATTTTAACAGCTAAATTTAACCTGATGTGAAAATTTACTGATATGAAAATCATTTACAGTGTTTATTACTTCTATTATGATGAAATAATGATGGATGATTCTCATCAGCAATTGCTCTTAAATCTCAAGACTGTTGTTGAAGGACTCCTTAGCTGTCAGGTCCCCAGTATATGGAATATTTATGGAGCACTAAATAGATTGCATAGGGTTATAGAGAAGATCTTTAAACATGAATTTAGAATTTACAAACAGAATGTAAGAATTAATTTTTATATTTTTATAGAAAATGAAAAAATGACTTATCAAGCTGTTTTGTTGTTTTATTTTATTGGAAAGCAGTTGGTATAGTCAAGTAGTTCTCATCCTCATGTATATCATTTTTGTTTATTGTTTGAGCTAAACTTTACTGCGTCAGTTTATATTTATGTATAACAAAAAAAAATACTAGCGCATTAACATTCAGTTGTTTTGTCAATTTAAACATTTTCTGGAAAAATTAAACATTTTAGACATTAATCAATTTCCAATATTGGATAAGTATCGTGAATTAATTTTTATGCTTGTCATTAAATGTCAGCGTAGATATTAATATCACCAATTAATGGAAACTATATAAAAGTAAGTTTTCTTCATTTTTTTTTGGGACAGAAAATGATTCGTAATGAAAACGTACTCCTTTTGTTAAGTTCTCATTGAAATTTATTTAGGAAAACTGGAAATAGCAATAAAAATAATTGCTGAATGTGTGGATGTGTCCGCACCGCTGGATAACATCTGGTTTTTTATCCTCGTATTATCCTACATATTTGTAGCTTTTCTGACCGGTTTCGGATTTTCATCCATCGTTAGAGTAAATTCACCAAGTTCGTGTAGAGAGTTCACTTCAACTTAATGTTTTTGTTATACTTACACTTGTTGGTTGTAATTCCATTTTGACATTAATCAAGCACACATAGTAACATAACCTTATAATCTCCCCACAAATATATAACCAACAAGTGTGAGTGTAACAGTATCATTAAGTTGAAGTGAACTCTCTACACGAACTTGGTGAATTTACTCTGCCGATGGCTGAAAATCCGAAACCGGTCAGGAAAACTACAAATGTGCATGCTACGACGGATAAAATACCAAAAATTGTTGCATTTAAGACAAATGTAAAAAAAAATATAAACGAGCAGACAATGAGAAAAGAGATTGTCTTTAAATTTTTAGCAGTTCATAATTTTGTCTTAGTATATTTAATTAGATATCTTCATTCAGTATTTACTATTTTAAATTTTTTTTTTTTTTTTACTATATTAGGGAGAAGAGGATTGTTGGATTTTTATAGAAGGCCTGAGCTGGTTGCAGCCAGCTCTGGCTACATCTCCAACACCCATATGTCCAAACTCTCCTCCGTCTCATCAACATACAGACAAGGCTATGATATGGCTTCACAATAGGTTAGCTTTAATAGCATACTTGAAATAGTGCAGTCAATTTTAGAGTAACTGTTTAAAAATAAAAACCTTTATTGGCTTTTCAATTGTTATTCTGCTTTTATTTTGTAGTTTAGAAACACACAGCCTGTCTGAAAAAGTATCCTGGCTTGTATCAGATGAACAGCACTTAGCTTCTTGTTATACACCAAAAGCATTCCTTAGACAGTCCCATTATGTTGAAGCCGCCCTTATCTGTCTAAGAGCCGTTGAACAGAATCAGCTTTCTTTGCTGACAGAAATACATCCCAGCTTGGTATGTACCCTTTCTGTGTCTTCCTTCTTCTTCCTATCTTCTTGTTCTAAGAATCCTCGGTTGGAGTTGTATTTTATGTAAAATGTAAATGTTGAATATTTATAGTACATTGCTAAGAAGAGCCTACAGTCACAGGAAAAGTTCCACAGACGTTGTTCATCTTTTCCTGAATCTATACAGAGAACAATGTGGAACAGTTCTACGAATTCTACTGAAATGCAAGAAGTTCCCAAAAAAGTTGAAACTAAAAATTCATCTACAGAAGAATCTATGCTTATAGATTCAAAAATTAAAAGTGAACAACGCTTTTATAAAATGAAACCTTGGCGAAGTCTCTCTTCATTAAATGATCCTGCAAAAACAGAGGTCAGTTGTTTTTATTGGTAATAATTCGTTGTTTGTTACAATGTTCCTACTTCTTTTAAGCTTCAAAATTATTAAACATTATTTTAGCGTAGAAACGTTTTTAGCAAGCAATACCTCGAAAAAGTAAATAAAAAAATGCGGCAATATCTATCCTCATATAAACACTTAAATCTGATAAGTAAAGGTGAAAAACTTCGGTAAACATTAATTACAAATCATTTTAGTTAATATGTTTGGAACTTCTACAGTATTTCTGGTCATTTTTTTAATTAATTTTCACTTTTTATATCCAATCCAATTAAGAAGGAATGGGTAGTTGACAATCTTAATGAAAAGAAATGTAAGGAGTAAATGTGATATGCCCGCAAGGGGTATCTGTTGCATGCAGTTACTTGGGGAGTAGCGACCCCACGGGTTACCACAGCTCAGTACTCCATGCACTTCGTCAGAACACTACACAATACACTAAACTTCATACACTACACTTTACTGACAAGGACAAACACAGTACACAAACTAGGGTCTCCGTCTTTAGTTAATTGGCGAAAGCCAAGGGAGAAGGAAGGGTTAGCTTAGTGGTAGCGCGCTGGACTAGCAACACGGAGGTTCCGGGTTCGAATCCAGGATGCCGCCCTTAGATTTTCTCTTCCTAGGAGCCTCTACAACTCACTGTCCGGTGATGGGCAGTGTTGTTTGTAGTTAGAGAAGACTGCTTGGAGGCCGGCTGTACATTTGCTCCGGGAAGCACAATAGATCTTTCAGGTCGCAGTGCAATAATCCCTTACAACAATCTACAATCTACAAATGAGATATGAAACTTTTACAAAATCATTGGTGTAATCTTTCATAAATGCAATTTTCTAATTGACAAATTTTCTGAAGAGAAGTTAGAATGTTTATTAAATACGGAATTGGCATTAATATTATATTATGGTTGAACTGCCGTTTACATGTAAGGCTGGGATTTTTATTTTTAATATAAGTTTAAGATTTTGTTTATTTGTTAATTTTCTTCAAATATATTATAAAATATTCCTGTTCTTTGTATAAAAATTTCGTTCATGGAATAACAAAATAATATTGCATAAATTAATCTGTATAGGTAACATTGAAATTAGAACGTCGAACAAAGACCGTGCCTTCATCGCCAGCTGTTTCTAAATTACAAAATCATAAAACATCCACTATGGCCGAATTATCTCCTTTGATCTTGAAAATTGATTATTCGAATCCAAGGGAAGTCGCTACAATGCGTCGTGAGAAACGAGCTGCCCCTACTAGTACAAGTAGTGGAGAAAGTGTAGAATCATCTGGAAAAGGCAACACTACACCAGTTACGCCATCACAGTTGCCTCATCATCATCATACACAACCAGAGCATCGACGAAAGAAAAAGTCATTCATAGAAGATGGTGGGGGTGTCAGTGTGAAACCGATGAGTACCGGAGGTTGTCATTTTCCAATACCTCAAACTGGTCAGAGTCTTACTAGCTTCTTGTCTTCTAGTCTGTCGTCGGCAGCAGGTGCTGAATTAGATCGGGAGAACGCCCATTTCTGTATTTCTGAAGCTATTATTGCAGCCATTGAGCAAGTAAGATTATTTATTTTATTGGAACAAGAAAACTTTCCTATATCTTTAGTTTGAAGATGTGTTCATAAGTCATAACTATTTCTTAATTTGGTTGAAATATTTAACAAAATAAAATTTAAAAATATCTTCACTCTGCAGATTTATGTACTTTTCCTGTGTTTTCAAACGAAAATAATATCTTATTCAAGATCCATTATTTCGTTTTGAGAGCATAAAATGTAACTTTTTTCTAATGCCTAGCGTCTTTGACTGACCTGTGGCTAGCCACGCCTTTCGTGCAAGAATTCAGGGTTCGATAACCGTGAGGGCAAAGTCGGGGTTGACCCAGCATCCTGAGAAAAAATGGAAAGCACAATTGGTAGCGCACCTAGGTAGCGAAGGTCAGAAGTAAACGTCGAGGGTAGAGCGGCGTGCTTAGCACACGGCCCCCAGTATATCGCCGTCTGACAAGTCTTGGTCCTTTATGAACTGTTGCGCTTTTTTTTTTAGCATCTTTGACTTTCCGCAATTACACGACTTACAGCCCAATATATCTTTGCCTGCCACACATATTTATTCTCGGCGGCGTAATCATAACTTATGTGATTCATTCTAAAGCATGACTCCAAATGGGAGCCACTCATTTCGTCAGTACTGCATAGTGTACAAGTAGGGCTGACGGTCACCCCCATAGTGTGTCTGGAGGTAATCATACGCATTCATCGTCATAATTGCTAAGGAGTTCGATGAAAGCCTGAGTGAAATAATACAGGGGTCCTAGATATGACTAGTAGGTGGAGTTGAGAATAAATCCAACGAAAACCACGATCCTCCCAGGAGAAGGACACTTCAATATCAGAAAAACTTTTGACAGTAAGCCCCAATGGAACAGGCATGTTGATCTAACTTCAAGTAAAGCTATTCGCGCTATCACGATGTATAGGATGATGGCAGGTTAATTCTGGCGATGTTCTCCGAGCATCCTTAATTGAATGTACAGCATCATGGTGAGACCTATCATCACCTATAGCGCGGTAATGTGGCCAGCAGGCCAAGACAGAAAAGGTCAAGAAAACTCTTGACAAAGTACAACGTCTTGCGTGCTTATGAGCGATGGGAGCAATGAGGACGTTCCCCAGACGGGGTTGAAGACATTCTCAATCTTATCAGAGATATTAAAGTTACCCTTATTTTGGGTATCGGGATATGTAGGCGTAGAAGGCAATGAAATGGACGACATTTTGGCAAGGGAAGGCTCCTCTTTTGGGACTTGAACCCTTTTGTGGAGTCATCGATAAGTTACTCTTGGAGGAACTTAAGAAGGAGGAGGTGGCGGAAAGAGCTCGCCTCTGGGGCATTCTCTCAGGTCTGAGGCACGCTAAGGCCTGTCTGGGAGGTTATAACCAGGAAAAGTCGAAGGCCTGTATCAATCTGAGTAAAAATAAGGTCCGTATAAGGACATCTGAGAAAGCTGGGTCTAGAAGATGGTAGCACATGCAGGGAGATGAAGGAAACTCCAATATATCTTCTCAAGGAGTGCGAGGTGAAGATTAATATCCTGGGCTGTTACCAAGTGGAGGAAATACCCTTCCTAGAACCCTTCAAGATTTTGAGATCCCTTAGGGAGCTCAACTTGGAGGGGTCTCTATAGATGAGCAAGTTTCACTCATGGCACCAGAGGGGGCACAATATCCACTAGATGGTCGCAGTGCCCCAGATACCCTCTCAAACATACCCAGTAAATCCTTACGATGGAGTGAAGTCAGCGCCTTCTCGTGGTACTCTCTGACAACAGCTAAACGGTTGACACTCGTCGCCTACAAAGCAACCCAAAATGTAACTCATTGACTTTATAGGTATATAAACCGCATTGACTTTATAGGTTAGAATGTAATAGAATGGTACATCATTAATTTTCTATTTGGTTTAGTGCTTCAAATTTAAATAATCACTATCTCTTGTAAGTTTTTTAATAACATTTAAGTTTTACTTTTCTTTCAGATTAATGGATAAAGAATTAATTTTTTTTGTTGGTAAAAATCGTTTTTTCTGCTATAATTTCCTCTAATGCCCAGGTAAAATGCAATAAACTGGAAAGGTTACTGGATGAAGTGATTGAAGAAAGTGATGAAGAGATTAAGGAATTAAAACAAAGAATTAGGTTAAGGAGGAAACTTAAGCAGGAAGAGAAGAATAAAGGATTATTCACTCTTTCTCTTAGTGATAATAGTAAGTGATGGATGATATTTTACACATTAAAGCTATATTGTCTATTTGATGTCTTTAAGCTGGTGGCAGTACTATTGTGTAATTCGTATGATAATGGATAGATTCGTTTCAGTTACAAATAGCTGATAATTCTGTTTATTTTGATTACTAATAGCCAATACAACGGACCAGAGTTTTAGCCCTAGATCTTCTGATTCTTGTGGCAGTACCGATAGTTTATCAATAGACGATGTTGAAGATATGGAAGTGGATCAAGTTACGCCAACCAATTTGGCAGATATTAGTAATTCAGGTAATTTTAAGATAGATTTAAGTGAATATTATTTCTTTTTTTTCTGTTGTTGTAAAGTTCATCAGTTGAATTCATGTATTAGGCTTAGCAAGTTGAAGAAAAATCTGGCCATATTTACTGGCACACTTTGCCTTTATGCATTTCACATTCTCCTAATTTACAAATTTTCCTTCAGACTTGAAATCTTTATTCAATGTTCCGTTGTCTTCGATATTAACAGGCAAGAGTATCTACAATATAGAAAATGATATTTTTGAGGGAAATTTGGCATTCTACACAAAAATCAATTTTTCGGAAAAAGTTCCAAACAAAAGTTGTAGTTTACATACTAGGGCAACTGAAAAGTTTCGGCCTAGCCCACAGATGGCCCTGCTACAAATGAAATTACTGTTTTGTTATGTTAGTCCACTTGTTGCAAAAGTAAATACTAAATGTAAACTTGATCAGACAAATAGTTTGCTATATTTGGCTGTTTAGAGTAAGCGTGTTGTGTGTTTTTGACAAAATGAATAAACTTGAATGCCGTTCCGTCATAAAATTCTTCGTTTTGGATGGTTTATCGCCAACAGAAATTCATCCAAAGTTGGTGAAAGTGTAAAAGAAGTCTGCACCATAGTTATCAGCAGAAAAAAATGGGCAGCTGAATTTAAACGTGGTCATACATACATCTATTGAAGATGATCCACGTGAAGGTCGACCAAAAATTGCATCTACCGAAGAAAATATCGAGAAGATACATGCAACTACCGAAGAAAATATCTAGAAGATACAGAATATGGTTCTAGATGATCGACGATTAAAGATGCATGAGATAGCTAAGGCTGAAGGCATCTCAGAAGAAAGGGTACGGCACATTTTACACGAAGAACTCAGTATGAGAAAGCTTTGTGCAAAATGGGTGCCGCATTTGTTAAATGCTGATCACAAAAAAATTAGGAATCGAGTTTTTCAGCAATGTTTACGCCGTTTTAAGAAGAATCTAACCGACTTTCTGCGCCAATTTGTTACGATGGATGAAACGTGGGCTCACCACTTTACACCTGAGTCAAATCAACAGTTCAAGCAGTGGGCAGAAGCCGTAGGCTCTGCACCAAAGAAAGCAAAGACAATTGCATCGGCTGGAAAGGTTATGGCTAGTGATTTTTGGGATTCCAAAGGATTCTTTTATCTTTTAATTGACTACCTGCCAAAGGGTCAAACACTTAATGGGGAATTCTACGCTCATCTTCTTGTCCAGCTAGATGAAAAAATTGAGAGAAAAGGTCTGGTTTGCAAAAGAAAAAAAATCCTCTTTCACCAGGACAATGCACCCGCCCACAAAGGCGCTTTGGCAATGGGAAAATTGAGGGATTAAATATGAATTGTAGGAACATCCTCCCTTTTCGCCAGATTTGGCTCCCTCTGACTTTCATCTATTCCCAAACCTTAAGAAATTTATGGCTGGAAAACGTTTTGGGTCAAATGAAGAGGTGATAGCAGCGGTAAATAGATATTTGGAGACCTTCCCGAATCGCACTTCAGGGACGGAATCCATTTATTAGAGAAACGTTGGACAAAGTGTATGAACTAAAGGGAGACTACATTGAGAAATAAATGCATTTTTAAAATAAAATAAAAAAACTCATTTTCACTACTTGCCCAAGTATGTGAAGTTAGTATATAGGTTTAAATCATCGAAGTGGTTTATTTATCGAGAAAATCGCTAGGTCTAAAAATAGCATTTAGAAAAGTCGCACTGTCAGTCAACCGATTTTCTTCAATTCAGAATTCGGTAACACACACAGTTCTCATTCAGATTGATAGAAAACAAAAAATCGTAAAGTAAAGTGGGACTTCCGGTTAAAAATTTTCTACCGGAACATTTCTATTGAATCCCTGTTGATATCCAAGTGGAGTATAAACTATGAACATATGGGATTTTTGTTGTTTGAAATATACTGTTCATGTAAAGGAATTAGGTTCCAGCTTTTTGAAAATTTAGTTGCCTTAAACTTATGATATTGTTTTATATAATAATAATAATTCCAGTATAACAATTAATATATATATTTCATCCATTTCATACAATATTGTAAGAATGTTTACAACATAAAACCCAGCGCTAATGACCATCGTAAAAAAAAACAAACAAAAAAAAACATATAATCCTGATTCCAACAACATATAATACTGATTCCATTCACTTAACGAACTACTAATTTTTTTTGTAGATAACCGTGAAGTAAACTATTAATCTCCAGCTTCAGTGAAATTAGTGCTAAGTTAATATTTAATCGATAATACGATATAGATTATTCTTGTTAAGGTCTGTCAGTTTCTATGGCATCTCTCTATTCAGAAGCGGACCTAATGAGACCAAAAGATAAAGAAAAGTCGCCGAGTGGTTTACCTTTGAAAAGAGATAACTTGAGTCCTTCTTCTATTGGTCATGCTACAAGCCCAGATTTAGCGAACTCTGCGGAATCTGTCGCACTTTCTCTACTGAGTAAATTTAGTGATCGCCATCTACCCAGAGCTTCAGATGTTCGTTGGCTAGTCTCCGAGAAAGATGCACCACAACAAGTCAGTTATTTTTATGAGTATGTAAACCGTTAAAAGTTGTAATTGCTTAAATGAAAATGAATTTTTGTAAAAGTAAATTTAGTAAATCGCGATATTGTCCTTTGGTATTCTTGAAATGACAATTTTGAAGTTTCCTTTTTTTTACAAAATAGAATTGTTGATTACATTTTTAATCTAATGTAGTTACTACCAATGCCGACGAGTTATGTAGTAAATCCAGATGATGCTGAAGAACAAGATCTACGCAACGCTACAGCTTTGCGGGGAAATGCACAGTGGGCACCTCCTAGACCACAAATAATATTCACGCAGCATCCACCTCCACAGTAAGTTGTTTAGTTATTGCTTTCTATTAGATAATTTTTGTAATTATGAAGTCAAAATTTCTCTCTAGTATGTCATAAGTTTTAAAGTAACTTCTAAAGCTCTATATCGTTAAAACAATTATTATTTTTTTTATTTCTTAGGAGACGTCTTTTAATGACTAAACAGAATATGCAATGTGCCGGTTGTGGAATGAGAGTTGCTCCTGAATATGCACACAGATTTAGATATTGTGAATATTTAGCAAGATATTTCTGTACCGGTTGTCATAGTAACAAGCAAGCGGTAATACCTGGCAGGGTTCTTGCTAAATGGGATTTTACTAAGTGAGTAAATTATAAGTATTTACGTAATATATCTTAATAAATGAGCCAACCAATTGGATTAATTATAAATACTTCAACTTTCGATAACGTAAAACTACCTAACTTTCATATTTTTCTTATTGTTGTAAGAGAAAGCCTGGCGTTCGTGTTAGTGTCAAATTTTTGAAATTCCATTTCACTGAAAATTCATGTTTGGGAGTCCTCTGAGTGAAAATTGATTGGGCATTGTAAGGAGTAGGATGTTTGTGTGTTTGTGTCATAGGATAAAGCAAAAGCGAAACATTGCCGGAAGGGAAGGTTTAAACTTGAGTTCCATTTAGGAGATCCATCACAAAGATTTCGGTAAAAGCCCACGAAAAAATCGGTTTCAGTTTCAATTTTTCGCGCTCTTCTATGAATTTGATATACTAAATAAACATATGTAAGTCTATCACTTTCATTTAAACTTTTTTTTCTATAAAAATGAATTGCTTAATTCTGAGAGTGAGGGAGAGAATAGACTTTCTTCTAAAGTGCCCAATAAAGAAACTTAACGTTTCTCCCGCATTTAAATTTCTGCGTAGAATTAAATGCATTTTAAAATCATGTTTAAAGAAAATTAAGCAGAAGTGTGACTTTACTAATCAAAGTCCTACCGCAGAATTAAATATTTTGCACCAAAAACTAGTGCCAGGGACCTAGCATTGGTCAAGAGAAAAGGTTCCATAAGCCTCAACTATAATGCTAAGCCTTATGCATCTAAAATGACCTAAACATTGAAGGGAAGTTCAAATGATCTGTCGGCTACAGATTCCTATTTTTTCAGGCATTTTTTTGTTTGTCATCGAATATAAAAAATTACAAATCAAGAAACTATACGAAAGGATTTTCAAGATTTTTATTGGCTCTTATGCCTTTAATTGGATACAAATGATTTATATCAAATAGATATATAACTGCTTATAAATCATTGGCAAAAAAGCGTAGAAAGTGATGGAAATTATTTTGATTAAATAAATGACTATGGTTAGTATGTTTTGGTGCTCTTATCATTACGACCCTTTTTTTGCAAAACACTTAAATAGTAAGAGCAAAACTTTTGAGTAAAAATTCCCGTTTGAAGGAAAATTATCAATTAGAATTATGCAGTATGAAAAAGTCGTCTGAGTGTTCCATTCCAGATATTAATGAACAACAATTGCAGCAACTTTAGGCTCTTTGTAATGTTTAATTACATATAACACCAAGGAGGCAACCAATCTTGGAGTGCTTTATAAAGAAGCGTTCGCCTAATATCCCAGGTCTATCATTAAGAAATTACTCTTATATCATAGATTCATACATTATTTGGCTTTCAGTTATTCATAATTCCAACTTATTTCAATATTTTTGTTTTCCCCAGGTATGCTGTATCAAATTTTTCGTATAATTTACTAGAACAAATGGGAACAGATCCGCTGTTTACACTTTGTGATATCAATCCTAATCTTTATAAAAGGGTTAAAATACTTTGTAGGACTAGAAATATAAGACTTCAATTGCATTATATCAAAGATTTTTTACTCACTTGTAGATTCGCCTCAGAGTAAGTTTTTAAATTTTATATTATTTTTTTAATAGGTGTCTATTTTAAATTTGCAATTATCACATTTTTTAAATTTTATATTATTTTTTTAATACATGTCTATTTTAAATTTGCAATTATCACATTTTTTAAATTTTATAGATTAAAAACTGAACTGGAAAAAGAAAATTCATACATATTAATGGAGCCAGAAATATACTCATTGCAAGATCTTATCCAAGTTAGATCTGGTGAACTAGTGCATAGACTAGCACAATTAGTAGAGAAGGCCACTTTACACGTGGAAAATTGTCAGGTAATGTTAGAATTTCATAGAATTCCAGAAATATATTTCAAGCAGAGGTTGCTAATCTCTTTCATATAGTGATTAGAAAAAGTTGTTTTCCCTATCGTTTACTTCAAAATGCAGGATATTTTGAACCTAATAAGTCTTCAGATATGAATTCTGTGGGTCAAATGAACAGACAGACAAATAAATCTGATATGAAACATACTATTTCACTGTTAATGCAAATTTTACAGTTAGAATTGGAAGTTTTTCATCAATCTTTGAATAATTTTTTGTACGTTCAGCAGGTGTTAGCATTACCATAAATATATCTGGTGGAAAAAAGGTATAGGTACTTTTAGGATAGATATTACTTGAATATGATTTGTGTATTCAAGATTTAAAGAATATCGTTGCAACTGTTTTCCAGAAAAATCTCAAAATTCACAAAACCAAATATTGGTAAAGTGGCACCTTCCCCCATAACCATGTTGTTCAGACTTGTCTAAACAAATCCATTTAATGGTTTTTCAATATTATGCATTCATTGAGCCGTTTAAAGTGACACTTTAAAGGAACTTTGCAGGTTATCCAGAATGATACAGCAATTAGCCATCCAAAGAAAAGTGATTAGGGCTATTACATGACTTCAATTGAGTTATCTTCGAGGAAATCGCATAAACCTGAAAGACAAAAAACCTTTCAGTGGATTAAGACCGTTGGTCTTAAATGAATTTAAAATTTGAACTTCATGAGGTTTTTTTCCATTTTTGAGTTATTTTGTACGCTCACTGAAAATTTATTTTTGTGGGTTCTTAAAACATCTATTTTCAGAGCAAAATTCAAATTGGTCATATTTTTTCTTCTTACGGCTCCGAGAGAAAGTAAAATTGTAAAAAAGCCAAAATATTTGTTCTTTCGGACATTTTAGCGAATAATTCTCTAAAGAAGCTTTTCAGACATAATTCTATAAACATAAGGACTAGTATTTCCGAGGCCAAAAAAGTGTGGTTGTTTTATGCCAGCCGATTCTTTACAAGTTTCCCTCGGATCTTTTTAAGAACCGCTTTAAATTATAAGAATATCGTAAAGTGAATCTACTAATTACAAAAAAAAAATAAATAAATAAAAAACGATATACCCTTGTTTTATAGTTGTGCCGTGGTCGAGGATTTGTGTGCGAGCTGTGCAGATCATCTGATATAATATTTCCCTGGCAGTTGGGAAAAGTTAGTCGTTGCAGTGCTTGTGGATCTTGTTATCATATTGTTTGTCTAAGAAAAACTCCTTCATGCCCTCGTTGTCAGCGAAGAGCTTGCAGGCAGACTACACTAGCTAAGTAAACATTAGATTGTTCGATTGCTTCTATAACTGAATTTAACTTCTTTTTACTTATTATTTAAAAAAAAAAAAAAAAAACAATGAAAAAGTGACCTATATAATTTTATTAGTTACAATGTTAATCCAGGACTGTAATAGCGAAAAACGAAAAAAGAAATTGATTCACGTGGTGTATTGCGCCGATCTCAATTTTCTTCGTGTTAGTAATATGATAACTTTTAAGATTTTCATTATTGACTAGTTATTAAGAAAGCAAAAACAGTTTTTCTTAAGTTTAACATATAAAAATAATGAATAGATAAATTTTAGATTAAGAAAAAAATTGCATCTTGCGACAAATAAATTATTTATTTTATGAATTTATTTAAACAGAACTTGATTTATTTTCTTTTTGAATTTTTGTCATTTGATTGTAATATGTTTTATAACTAAAGAAGGCCTACTTTTTTGTTTTGTTTACTAAAACGCGTTTTTGACGCTTATTTTAACAATAATATCAATTTATTTGACTTATATTTACTAGAAGGAATGAATTCAGTAGTTTAGTTTGAGTTTCAGTTTATTTATTTATTTTGTTTTATTAAATTCTTGAATCTGTGTGCTTGAAAGTAATGCGATTAGTAGTGAGAAGTTTTCAGGCTAGCTGCAGAATTTTACTATATTGTTTTTTGCAGTATTAGTGGCCATGTCTGAAATCTACAATTTAGGGGGTTATTATAGCTTCGAACCGCGAATCTGTCTGATAGGATTGCGAAACCAGATTATAAACAAAAATTATCATTCAATATTAATAAATTTTGGTTAGGAATATACTTTAAGGGGATCCACAATAGACCTCGACTTGTAGGTCGCAGTGGAATGAGGCTCCCCCCCCCGTTTCTAATCTAATCTAGTCTAGGAATAGCCTAAAGATCCCAGTATATTCTTTATTCAAATACAATTCAATTAAAATGTTATTATCATCGATTTCACTAATTTATTGTAGAATGGAAATTAATAATTTTATATATTTAAAAACAAAAAGATGTTGAACAATTGAATGGCAGTCTGTGTACTTGGATGGAATTTAATTCTATAACATGTAATATTATGGTAATAAAGATATTATGTCGGTCTGTTCTGTCAAATCTATGTTGTGTTGTAAGAGGTAAAAAAATTTTCTACATCTTTACATGTAAACTCAAGAATTTTTTTTTGTATCAAGCTTCAAAGAAGAGACCACATTCGTAAATAGTTTACTTTCATTAGGTCTGGGAATAAATACATTTAAAAATTATATTGACATTTAAGTGACCACGGTTAAATATGTTTTTAATAATATATAATGTTATTCGTTTTCATTCATAATAAATTAGTGAATCTTATGAAGAATGTAAATTACTTGAAACATATTACAATAAAAAAAATTAATGTAAGATTGAAATATAATGTTCTTGATTCCAATTGTTACTAACAAAATCTCTCACCACAATTGATTATTTTTAATTTTATTAAGTTTAAAAAAAAATATATATTAACACTATTTTTAATATACAGTTGGAAGTTGATCACATATCAAATTGGTATTGGGTGCTTGTATAAATATAAACATTATTGATAAAATATCTTTATAAACGAACTTCTCAAAACATAATTTTCTCGTAAGTTATCCTGTAAAGACAACTCCTGATAATGGATTTTATTTTATCCCCTTCTAAAAGAATATCTATTCTGAGATATTAAAAAAAAAAACAAAAAAAAAAAAACCCCTTGAAATGAACCACAAAGTAAAAGGTTCAATTTAAAATTCTATATTTTGTGAGAAAGAGCGAAACCATTTTTTTTTTTTTTTTTTTTTTTTTTTTGTGGTTTTGGCTGTGTATGGAACACTTCCAGATATCGCTAAACAGTTTCAGCGTTTACTAGTCGCTGCAAAAAAAAAAAAAAAGTGATCACTTCTGAAGTTGATCTTCAATGTTTTAATAAAATTCTAGGTTTAATAAAATTCTGTTGTCGATATTCTTATATAAAAATTCAATAATAAAATAAGAAAACTTATAATATGATTAAATTTAAATAATATTTTACTAAAGAAAAAAAAAATTGTATCATTTAATAAGTAGGTACTCTTAAGTTACCATATTAGGGACGCCTTCATCCCTCTTGTAATTGCTCAAATCAAATTTGTAGTTTCACCGTTCTCTCTGTCAGATAGGTGCAACTTAAGAAACTAGTTAATTTTCTGGGAAAAGCGATAAAAATCAGATAGTTTTAGACTAGACAATAAATACATTGTAAATAGTAAATGTTATTGTTCGAGATTATTTTTTATTTGCCATATTAATTTCTTCCCAAAATTGTATTTATCTAGAAATTAAGTGCCTTTATCTTCCATAAATTAAAGAAAGGGTATACGTGATATAAATAAAAGAGGAAGTAAATGAAATATTTTTTTTTAATTAATTTTTTAATTTTTAAATATCAAAATTATTTTATATTATTGTTGTTCTATTTATGTATATTATTATATATATATATAAACCAATAGTTACTTAATAATTTCTATTTATTTTTATATAATTATTCATTCAAAAAGGAGCTTATTATGTATTTAATCTTATTACCTTATCTGTGAGAGAAATTGTGTTAGTATTTTTAGTTACTGATTTGAAAAAGTCATTATATTATAATTTTTGTAAACGATCAAACAGTAAATTTTGGGTTAAAGCAGATAAAGATACTTTTAGGTGCTCTTTAATTGAATTATGTTGCAGTATTCTACATTTATATCTTAGAAGAAAATTTGTTTTATTAACGCGTCTTACACTCTCTCAACATGTTCATTTTTCGTTATATATATTTGATTGGAATTATGTTTGTTTGAATTTTGTTTCTAAAGTACCAATGTGATTTATTTAAGTAAAAATTATGTTGAAATGGCGGTAGGTTAACAAAACTAAATTGAACCCAAAATTATGTATTATGTCTAAGGGCACATATGCATATTTTTAGTTGTGCAACAATATATATTTTTTTAATCAGTAGCAAATGGAAACCGCGCATTAATTAGTATAATTATTTAGTCGGCCAAAAAAAGATATTCAATCGAGCAATTAATAAGGAAGTCAGCAAGAGAAAAGAGACAATACTGGGTATATCTCAATGTCTATTCCAATGTTTGAAAAAGTTGGATTTATCATAAATATTATATGACGATTTAGCGCACAACTTCCAAATATTTGAGAGAAAAGTCAAGTTTCACTTTTTAATCTTGTTTTGTTTATACAGTATCTAATTCTTATAATTAAAAAGTGACTAACAAGATAAATCATTTGCGTTTATAAAAAAAAAGCCTTCCAAAAACAAAAGCTCTTGAAAACTAAAGAATTTCATTGCAATATGATCCAAAATCACTTTCTAAATCAGTGACGCGGTATTAACCCATAAACTCAAGTGTTTTTCATGAAAATGGCCGCGGAAACCTAAAAGATCAGACTATACTAGATAAATTTATTTTGCTTTAAAACAATAATAAATTCAAGTAACTTTTTTTTCCCCATTTTCGTCAGTATATTTACATAATTTTATATAAAATATAAAAGACTAAATAATAATTGTTAACTTTGTACCTTTAGAAAAGAGATTAATCTCCCTGACAGTATTTTTCTCACATTCACAGTTGCGAAGTATTTGGTTCTCAAGTGTGCTTAATTTGGTATAATCAGGTTTAATTTCATATCAAGATCCCACCAACTTTTTTAGGAAGCCGAATTTTTTTGTGTGCCCTTAGCGATTCATTGTGACTCTGAATAGAGAAGGACTTTTCAATATTAAATTGAATTAAATTATAATAATAGCCAACTTTTCGAGCAAGAAAATCGATGAATTGCATCTTTTTAAAAAAAAACTGTTGATTTCTGTTGATTGAAAGTACAATTTTAGATTATTTGGAATTTAGCTATATGCTCAAAAAATTGTTTTAATACTTTCTCACTTGTATTATTCGATAATGGAAACTCTTGATTAGAAATAGTAATGCCAGGAAACAATGAACATGTTGAAAGCCGAAAATACTTCTTTATAATAAACTATTTTATCGAGTTTGATGTTTTTACAAAGCGTCTACTGAAATTATAATCGATTATGTAGGATAAACCCCCCGAAATGTTTTTTGATTAGCCTCAAAAATTGTCCTACAACTAACATGATTATGATGTTTTGTATATATTATTAAACTGTATACTATAAAGTAATTATGGGAAGATTCCTTATTGGGAGAAATACAATAATTTTTAATTAAAATATAATTGTTTGAGATAACTCAAGGTTATTTTTTAAGGGGTTTTATCCTACATACAGTGTTCGAATCCTTCAAGTTTATGGGGAGTATTTCAATCGTAGATTATTTACATTATTATTTGCATACAATAGAATGGGAGGGCGTAGGGCAAGAAAAAGCTAATTCTTAGGAAGAATGCGCGCTTGTGAACTAGTTAAATTACTGATTAATTTCAGTTAGAGGAATGCTTAAAAAATAAACCATTATAAAGTAATAGAAATGATGCCTGCAACAATTTATAGGTATAATTGTCACTTCTTTAGTGATCTTAGTTACCTTGTAAATATATTTACTGTATATGACTTTCTGTGAACAACATTTCAAATTTTGAAAACAAAACCAATTACATTCATATGTTCATACTGAAATTGTAAACGTATTTCTAATATTGGTTTATGCAATCCATATTAAAAGTTCCTGCAGATATTTTTGAAAAAATTCATTATGCTCTGATAGACATTTATGAAAAATATGGTACTTTTTATTTTTTACCTTACCGCAGAAAATTTCCTTTGATTTAAAGATTTAAATTTTATAATATGATGATGGTTTACAAGACTTTTTGCTTTGTAATATAAAAACAACACAGTTTTCACTAAGTACATATTTGGATAGCTTCCTCTGAATTTTGTGATGTGTTATTAGTAAACAGTGAAAAGTTCTCGATTGTTTTTGAAAATGAAAATAAAATATTGGTTGTTAAAAGAAGAAAAAAAAAAGTTTTAAATGAAAGCAGAAATTAGAATAACAGTATTATTAGAACTTTGTAATATGCATGTGAATAATATAATTTAGCGCATTACTTTTGAATAGCACTGCCAAAGATTATGTATATTTATATTGGATTATGGTTTGTTACAAAAATAAAAATGAATTATTTAATTTTGTAACTTTTGTTTTTATTCTTCATTGATTCTTTTTTATTTTTAAATCTAGTTTCAAAACCTTGCATGAAGAAGATGAAAAAAAAATTGTTTTTCAAAAGAATAAATAACATTCCAGATATTATTCTAAGCCTGAAAAATGCAGTTTTTCTCTTGACTCTTCACTCCAGTTTTCGTTTTTTTTTTTTGTTTACTTTAACGCAGGAGTTAAGAGAAACTTTACTTACCGAATGATAATCGTTTATTCAAACATTTTACATTACAAAACAAATAAAAAGACTTCTGAGAAAAAATAAAATAACGAAAAATATTGATTAAAGTAAAAGTCACTATTCACAAACACAAAAACTTTTTACTTTCTCTTACTGTAATCTTATTCTCTTATTGTAATTCTTACTTTCTCTTATTGTAATCGTGTCAAATTTTTCATATCTAATTTTCACCGGAAATATCCGTTTTGAGGTCCCCAGAGTCCAAAAAAGTGGTTTTTAGCAAATGGTCTGTGTGTGTGCGTGTGTGTGTGTGTGTGTGTATGTATGTATGTATGTGACACATAGCTCAAAATCGAAAAACCGTAGAAAGTTGAAACTTGATATTCCGTTTAGGTATCACCATGGGATCTGACTGTACGTTATCTGTCAAAATTCTTCAACTGGAAGTACCACTTTACTAGTTTTTTTTTTTTACTTTTTTGCGATTTTCTTGAAACTTTGTACATCAACTACACATACAAAGAGCTGCAACTTTTATTTGAAACATTTCTCTGGAAAAATTCATTTAAGGGCAATTTTAGGGGAGGGGTGGGGTAATGTTTTTCTCTAAAGTGCTACCATAGTTGATTTTACAATTCTATCATCCAAACAAAATTTATTAGAAATAAATAGATGGCCCAAATTCCTAGTTTCAAGAAAATTAGTAAACCGGAAGTGCGCTTTTACTGAACGTTTCCGCGAATTTCATTAAATTGGGTACACTAAATATAAAATTTGTCAATTATAATTTTGAGAACGAGAGTGAGAGAAAGTTGTGTGAGTGTTCCACATCAGCTTTTTTTCATCTTCTTTATCTTCTACTTCTAAATCGCATATGCAAAATATACAGGCCTTCCCTGAAGGTAGTTATAGTCATATTTGGGACCAACCGTACCTTGTAACTGGGAGTTCAATCCCCTCGCTTCCATCTGCTCACTCTTCCTGGTCCAATATTCCCTGATCACCTCCTTAATTACCTACCTTTGTTCCCCTTCCTACCTAAAGGTGTCCATTCTGTTAAAATTTTGGTCCAGCGTTGGTTGTCTTTTCTAGCCACGGACCAGCTCATTCCCACCTTAACTTCTTGGCAAATCCCGCTGCATCCCTCACTGAAGTTGCCGTTCTAATAGTATCATTTCTTTTCACATTCATGTTTTAGGAGTTGGTATTTTTGAAATTATTTGTCTTAATACGGTTTTTACAAGGTAGTGGTCGGAATCGCAGCTTGGTCCTCTCATGCTCCTGATATCAATAATATTGGATGCATGCCTATTTGATACTAGTACGTGATCAATTTGGTTTATTACCTTTCCTCCGGTGCCACCCAGGTCCCTTTATGAATATTTTTATGCGGGAAGTACGTACTTTTTATGACCAATCTATGCATTACAGCGAGATGCGCTAGCATTGTTCCATTCTCATTAGTTGTTTCATGCAACGTGTACCTTCCCGCCAACGTTTTTAAAGATTCTTCCTTGCCAATTTTGGCATTAAAGTCACCAAGCAATATGATTGAATCGTATTTTGGTACCTTCTCAATATTACTGGACAATATATCATAACTTTAATGCATTCTTCTGCTTTCCCAGTTGGAGCATAAGTTGCACAGATAGTTAAATTCCGAAATTTTCCATTAATTCTAATTTTATAAAGCCTGTCAGATATTGGTTCAAAGCTCAACAGAGATTTCATCGTTAATTTATTGATAAAAAAAAACCTGTTCCCGCTAGTCCAGTACGTTTATCGGGACCGCTATATAGTAAAGAAAACTCTTTTTTGTCTATCCTACCACTCCCTTGCCACCTTATCTCCTGCAAAGCAGCAATGTCTATTCGATACTATAATAATTCGTCAGCAATTTCATTCATTTTGCCCGATCTTAACAAAGTACTTACATTCCACGAGGCATGTACTTCTAGCCATGGAATACCTCCAAAAAATTTCAAGGATCTTTTATGTTTAAAATTTTTAATTTAAAAATTAAAATTAAACTGAAAGACTGTCGGATTATGCTCATGCCGTTGGTAACTATGTCATGAAACTGGATGCTGGAAAAAGAGGAAAATATTTTCTGGAGAGAAAAGTGCTCTTTATTTCGGCCTAGAATATTGTAACGTTTTTCTTTCTAAACTAGCTATTGCAACTAGTTGTAAGTGGGTTCGTATAGATAAAATACTCTAAACTTCAATAAAGAAAACACCAATTTATTGCTATACACAATAAATTATTAAATACAACGCTTAATAATAACTATTTCACAGTTTAAACCACAAAAGTTCACTTTGTTCACTTTTGTACACTTTTCACAAACTTGTAACTTCGTTTGTAACTGAAAAAGTCTCTCAACTCTCTGTGGTCCCTCTATTTATACCGGTAGCGGACCTTCCAGAATGTTCTCTAATATATTCCAGTCAAATCTAGAGCGCCGCCAGCGCTTTCTGCTGCCACTAAGAGTACCTTAGGTACCTGTCTTCTCTCCTAGGTGGCACCACTGGCGGCGTTACACTGCTCCCCTCTCAGATCTGTTCGTCCCGAACAGAAACACTCGAATGATGAAGTCCTCCTTGGGCTCCTACAACGTGACGAAGATGATCTCGCCGTGATTCCACGCCTTCTTGAATCTCTGACCCTGGTGCCACGTCTTGACAAAACATACTGAGATCTGGAACCAACGTGTGCGCCTCCCAGATTTGGCAGCTTTTCATATGAGAGCAGTGCCTCGGCGATGCTGTATAAAAGCTTCTTGCCACGCCAGAGCCTGTTCTAGGTTCTTCGTTGAGGGTTACTTTCACTCTAATAACTGCTAACGGAGGTTGAGCACCAGAAATTCTGGTAAATTATACACATTGTGTAATTCTCTTAATGTCTGGAACAGAAGTTGTGTCCAATCTCTTTCCACCTTCGATAGAGTAAGATCTCTCTTTTCTTGATTTCTAATTCGTCCCATATCTCTTCTGAATTTGGTTTCTTTTACTGGAAATCCTCCAAGCATGCTGACTACTAAACCTGGTTCTAACCTGACGTTTTCCATGAATACTGTTCCAATTAAGTCTAATGCCATTCTCCGCCGGCCAAGTAACTCATCAGTGCTAACCCAACCGCTGTAAACTGACAGGATTATCAGCATATTTGGTTGCGGAGAGGGAGGTGCCTGGTTTGGTATAGTTCCATCTAACTCCGTTTCCATTGGGCCGCTACTGCCACTTTCTCGTCCAGTCTCTATTGCTCCGCCTTTCTCTTCTCGTTCGGGTTCAGAGTGTTGTACATTTTCAAATCTTAATGAAAGTCCCAAACGTGTAGGTAAAGTACCAAGCTGATTGGTTGTAGAACTGAGTCCTTGATGCTCGCTGATGTTCTCTGGCTGTTCAGTTACACCAAACAACTGATCTCAAGTCGCATTCGGTTGCAACAGTTGAGGCTGATCAGCTAAAGGTAATGCTCGTGCCATTGGCATCTCTAACGGATCTGATGGACTGTAGCCGAGCCGTAATCTTGAATCTGATCTCCGGAGAAATGGATGCCGCCTATCCTTTCCTGCTGCTCCTAGTAGTTCTTCTTCCACAGGCTCTGTCTCCATAGCGACTGGTGTTGGTTGCGTATCGACTTCGGCATTATCGTTCTCCTTTTCATCTGGCTGCGTCCACGTTTGAGGTAGTAGAGCTCCCTCAAGGTTCTCAGTACCAGCCCTCAACAGGTAGATCAGAGCATCAATCACGTATGCCGTATGCCTGAGCGAAGATACATCCAGTACTGGTAATAAATCAGCATGTTCAGAATTGTAACATCTCATCAATGACAAACAGTGCATCAGTAACTCCCTTCGGGCAGACTGGCCTTCATTGCCACCGTCACGATCCCTAGATGGTCTGGAAGACTCCGAATTAGTGGTAAAACCAACAATCCTAGTTGAAGAAGCCGAAGAAATACCTCCAGGGTGATGCGAAGACTGTGTAGTAGATCTTGATGTACTTCCAGAAATAGTACCACCATTCGAAAGACCACAAATTCCGCTATTACTTCCGCTAACCCCGTTAGCACTATTCGAGCTTGGGGAACCTGAACCATGGCAGAGAGGATGATGAAGATGTGCAGAATCTGACGCTGTCGTAAGAGAAGCTCCAAAGCGCAACCGAGATTCGGTTGAATCCGCCATTGTCAAAAGCCAATCCCACGGTGGTTTTAACGGTCTTTCTACATAGGTCTGTATAATTGGCACGGGTAGTTGCTGTGGTGCACTAACATTACATAAACTGCCTAAAGGATCTGCAATTTGTCGAAGTACAATAGAAAACTTCTAACCGAACAAGCAGCTGTTGTAGGCTTGGTGACCCCATCCGGGTTACTATTGCATGTCGAAGATGTGTTAGTTGAACGCCTCAATGAGGACGGATCAATGAATACCAATGAATTGCCAGAGGCTACTCGGAAACCACTTGATAATTTTGAACCGGTGTCTGCACTTCTAATAGCCCACTGCATTGGCTGAAGAGCAAGATTACTCCTTTGGCCCTGACCACTTTGTTCCGAACGTCTTTCTAACTGTTCATCTCCAAGCAACATTTCTTCGTGGCCCAATCCTTCGCTTTCTCCATCATTCTCTTCATGCTGACTTGCCACTTTCATTGAATCACCACTTCCATCTTCTTCGAGCATAGAAGTATGCAGGGTATTAGATGAACCATGCTGTACAGTTTCTTGGTTAGTCTGATCGCTGTCGCTTTCAGTTTCTACCAATAAATTTTCACTTTCACTTTCCGCACCTTCACGTTCGACTTCTCTCTCGGGTCCTTCTCTTTCACCCTCAGTCTCACTGCCTTTCCCATCATTCACTGGTGCTTCTAAACTTTCTACTATTTCTTCTTGAATCTCATCTTTCTCCCTTATTATTTCTCCTCTCATAGAAGAGCCCCTTTTAAATTCCTCTCGGCTCTTCTTCAAATCGTTTATTATTTCATCCTGGCCCCTCTTTATTTCGTTCATTTCATCCCGGCTCTTCTTTATTTCGTCTTTCATTTCTTTCAACAATGTCATCATTTCCTCCATTTTCCGCGTTTGACTTCTGGTACTTATGGGCATACAATAAAACTGATGCTAAACTGTATGCCGAACAAGCAGCAGTTTAGAGATTTTATCCCACTTCTGACACCAAATGTAATGTTTTTCTTTCTAAACTAGCTATTGCAACTAGTTGTAAGTGGGTTCGTATAGATAAAATACTCTAAACTTCAATAAAGAAAACACCAATTTATTGCTATACACAATAAATTATTAAATACAACGCTTAATAATAATTATTTCACAGTTTAAACCACAAAAGTTCATTTTGTTCACTTTTGTACACTTTTCACAAACTAATAACTTCGTTTGTAACTAGGAACTCTCTCAACTCTCTGTGGTCCCTCTATTTATACCGGTAGCGAACCTTCCAGAATGTTCTCTAATACTCCAGAAAAAGCTAGAGCGCCGCTAGCGCTTCCTGCAGCCACTAAGAGAACCTTAGGTACCTGTCTTCTCTCCTAGATGGCACCACTGGCGGCGTTACAATATATTAATGGTGAAGGAAAAGACTCGAAGCAATATGGAATCAAGGAAATGTTTTTGTTATGGGATGCGCATATAAGTAAATGAAGAAATGCGATGGTGTGAATGTCCTATGAAACTTTGCTAGAATGATTCCGACGTAGAAAATGTAGAGGAAGGAAGACATACACAAAAAATGACATTTGAAGATAGCTCCTCCAAGAGTGGGCAAACTTATGGAGGATATCTAGCTCCAGTTGCGATGTTAAGCCGTTAAGTATCTCAGAACACGCAAATATTTTTAAATCTTAGGAGCCTTTATATAATAACAATCACTTCAAGGCCTTCACTAAGATAACATCCGCAGAAAATTAATTATTAAAATTTGCCGTCTTAGTAAAAATAGTTTTAAAAAACCATTACTTTTTAATTTTTTTCACTTAATTTAAAAAGCTAGTGCTGGGTGCAGATGTTGCTTCTAGATGTAGATTGCTACTAATTTTTGAGACCTTAAGAAAGGAGGAATACACATGCAAATGGGTGTTTTTCTACTAACAGCGGGAAGTAGTTTTTGTTTTCTGTTATTCAAGCGGTTCTTGACGACTAATGTGTGATAAGTTTAGACTTTTGCATTCTGCTGTTTTCACAGATATGTGAAATAAATAAATAATGGGTTTATTTGTCAAACAAAATTTTATCACACTAGAAAAAGAAAAAAGCAAAACACAGTAATGCATGGAGTGAACTCCGCCTGTATGAGTTGTAATATACATTAATGGAACTTAAACTAATAAACAAATCGATAGAACTAATACAATTAAAGTAAAGGGGCTCTCAAATCAAAGTTGTGTCAAAATAAAAAAAATTTCTACAAATAAAAATTTGTAAGAAATAATAAAAATGAAAAATAATAATAATTAAATGTATTACTTAATGAAGAAAGATAAATAATTAAATGAATGTAACTTCTATATAGTGGGGCGCTAACTTACATTATATTCCTTGTATCTAATTAAAAGTGAAAAATCAAATTCTTGTAATAAAAATTTCCATAACTGAAAGCATCCCTTAGGAAAAAACAAAGCATTCTCCAGTTTTTGCCATTTAGGTATTCACAAAGTTCTATATCTGTAATTTTTTGATAAAATATTTAATTCTATAGGGAGCTAAAATAGGGCAATTGACCACAAAGTGCGATATGTCTTCTTTTCTCACAAATTGCACATCGAGCAAAGCTGACAATAATCACTGTTGAACAATTTGTATTTTCAATTTAGTGCTTCACATATGAACTTTAAAATGAGCTTCGCATCACCGAATGAGTTTATACCTTAGAGAATATAACCTATTATGTAAGGCCTGTCTGGTCTTACTTTCTGCATCAAGTTTGTATATATAATTCAGATTTGACTGCCAAACCTCCAAAGACTCAGTTTTAAAATCTACTATCGAAATATGAAACTGTGAACATAATACCTTCCCAGTCTTCAAACCAAAATAAATTTTTAGAGATTACTTTCATGGCGATAATTCTGGGCAATCTAGACTCTGGTAACTTGAGTAGCTTTAAAATATAATTAAAATTTAATTTTAAAGTACTGATATATGTACTAGACAAGCCTGCCTATCTCTAAAGTAAACACATAGTTTGGGGTATTAGATGCCAAGCAAGATAACTTCTTGAGGAAGAACCTCTGAAGCCTTTCAACCGTTTCATATTTTTGAGAACCCCAAAATTGGGCAGCAAGGCACATAACGGCTCTAGAAGTTGCATAAAAAATGGTATACTTCGAGTCTAGAAGTATTTTTGAATTTCGACAGCAACCTGAACCTGCTCATTGTGAAATTTTAAACCAAATTTAGCCGCTCCCAGTTTATCTTTTAAAATATTTATCAAAAATTAAGGAAGGCGTCAAGTTTGCACCCAAATATTCATATTTTTTAACAATCACTATATCCTTATCCTCATAAATCCATTTCTCAGATATACTGTCTTCCTCCTCTTTTTTTACAAATCAAAATTAGATTTTCAAGTTAACCACCAGCCCCCGAGTTTTACAGTAACAACGTAATGAATTAATCATACTTTGAACTTTGTAATACTTTTTGATTATCAGTCAGCAGTACAATACAATATCGGGCGCAAATTATAGCACACATACCCCCGATATTTACATCACCTCCAATTTCTTCCATAATATCATTTAAATAAATTGAAAAGAGGATGCGAGAAAGGAGGTAACACAGTTTCACACCGGAAGCCGTATAAAACCATTCCGAAATACCTTCTTTGCACCAAACAGCAGCGCGCGTATCACAGTACAAGAGTTTAATTATATGAATAAATTTACTTGAGAAAGCTTATAGAACAGACGTCGCGAAACGAAGTCAAATGCGGCCTTGAAGTCTACAAAAAACAAATATACTTTTTTCGTAATCCCCTCAACCAATTTCATTTTGACTAAATTTACTAAGCTGAATATGTTATCAATGGTCCAATTATTCCTTCGAAAACCCGCAATTATGTTATGACAACCAAACCACTGAATAAGCCTATTCAAAAGTAGTCCCGTAAACAATTTCGCCTCTACATCAGTGAAAGAAATGGCCCTATAGTTGTCACCAATTCGTATCTCCCTCCATGTGTAATGAAAATATTAAAGAATGTTTAAAGTTGGCGGATATACTTCCAGCGTCATAAATTCCGTTGAATATAGAAACCAGTGTTAACAAGACATTTTCAGAATTTTTAAAAAATGCATAGGTTACTCCGCTAATTTCGGGGGATTTACCGTTCTTTGCTTTATTCAACACTACCATTAGTTCAGATAACATGAAATCCTATCTAAAAGAGAATCCGATATAAGAGGTTCAACATATAATATTGTGGGAGCTTCTATCGAGAGATTACTCAACTTCTGAAAGAATAATTTAAAGTTATCTGCCTTAATATTGGTATTACCAAGAAAACTCTGCTTTTTAAACATTTTAACATATTGCTTCGAGCCTTTAGCGCACTTTAAATTCTTCATTATCGACTCATAATACTCTAATTTTTTATTTTTACATATTAAATATATTCTAAATACATGTTTTTTTATCACTAAACAATTAGTTTTTCTAAAAACCTATAACAAATTCAAAGTTTTTTTGCTCTCTTTGAAACATTGCCAGTCAAACAATTCCTTTTTTTTAAAAAAAAGAGGTTTGCCACATTGGCTTTTATTAGTAGAAACGGCATTTTGAATACAATTAGCAAGGGTTGTTATGGACTTTTGGGAGTCACCAAAGAAGTCATGCTCATTCAATTGGTTTTGCAATTTTTGTTTATATTTTGAACTATTTTCCTCAATCCAAATTAACTTTGGCAAAAGCGGAGTATTAACAACTTCATTTATTTTGTTATCTAAGGAATGCAAAGTTACGCAGGTATATATGAAACATTTATTCAAAGATGTAATTTTTACAAATTATTTAGTAGCTCGTAATACTGTATAGACAGTGAAACCTCAACTTACATTGAGATGGCGTTCTGAAAGTTCAAGATCTTCATATGTGTAGTTGATGCACCGATATCTGAACATTTTATTAGGAGGATTTTACTTTGTCGCTTGTAGCATCAATGAAGAACAAATAAGAAATAATTATTTATTTACAATAATATTAACAAAAACAAAACAAAATTATTCTACCAATCAGTTTGAGGTTCTCTGTAAGTTTCATTATCACTAGTAAGAATATTTATTACTGGTCCATAATATGGTATCACATAATAAGAGCCATCAGCTGGCCGCACAACTTGAGTTGCTATTAGGACAACATCAATTAACTGTCCTAGAAACATAAATCCAAGAGTTGATAATTTGAGAAGGCCTATTCCAGGATAACCAAGATAGAAGCGATCCGCACCCAACATTCCTACAAATATTGACAGCAGCAAAGCTGTTTCAAAACTGTAACCATTCCTGTACAAAAAGAAAAAGGTTCATAAATTCTATTGGCATAGTTGTAAACTTCTACATTGGGTATCAAATGTCTACCCTAAAATTCCGGTAATATGAAAGTCCTGATTAATCTATTAATATTTAAAAGCAAAATATAAGTAGGTCACACGAATGGAAAAAAAAATCACAGAATAAGTTTAAGTAGAGTGCAGAGTCGCGTACTTCACAGCAGCATTTATTGGTTGATTCCTCAAAACGACGAAATTGTTCGCCAATTTTCAACAAGAGAAATCATTTGCATATATATATGCTGTTTTGGGTCGCTCTTAACAAGTTAAGATGCGCATCTAGTAGCCAATGCACAATCTTCCTTGCTTTAAGTGAACAGTTAAAGAAACTAACAATAAAAAAGTCAATCTACAGAAATTGTGAACATAAGCAACATCTATTCTTACTTAACACAATTGAAATATATGAACAGATTATCAACAGAATAGGCATTTCCATTCTAATCTTTTATGCAAAAAATCTTTAATTATCAAATTCTTCTATAACATTAATTAGATATAAATTTGAATGAGGCTTACACAAACAATGTTTAATTCAGATAAAATTAACTCTTAGTACCAGCTTAAAAAGTATTACCCTATAATAAGGTTCTTACACATCTAATATCTAGGAATTTACTTAGGTACTTACGTCCATTTGCATGGTATTTCTCGCATGAACGTGGAATTGTTTGATTCGTTACATATTATATTATCTGCAGCCCTACATATTACTAAAAATAACAGTACTGTAAATGAAAATAACAGTTTAAAAATTCATGCTATTTAAATAATCGATTCAAATTATTTTTACCTTTAGCTTTATTTTCCTTTGTACAATCCCGAGGCTGCTGTGTTTTTGGATCTATCAAATCATATTCAGGATCAGGACATAAATATTGTCCCATACGTAAAGTGGAACAGTCAACTTTGTATATTTGCTGACTTTTGCAAATTGTAAATATAAGTACAAATATTAAAATGTACAAATATCTGAATTGCATTATAGCATGAACTTATGGTTCACATAATTAAATAACAATACATAATATTACAAACGACTGTATACATAGACTATGAGGTCTCTAACCTGTCTTTCCTGAGAAGATAACCTTACCCCATCATATCATATGGTGAACTGTGGTATAGGAGACATCACAATACGGAACTCGACAATTATCGGTATACTAAATGTTTTAAAAATTAACCTTTTTGCTCAACTATGTGAACGAAAACAAATACATTGGGATTAGGTGAGGTTTGGTTTGGTAACCCAAACTTCAATGGTCTTTCTCATCAAAAAAGTCCAATTTGGTATAAATTTATTTTTACCAAAGCGTGATCGGTGTTTCTCGGCAATATTCGGTTTAGTTTATCGGTGTTTTTTAAATACAGTATTTATTGAAATTATAGATACAATTATTTATTTATTTTTTTTCCTATCCCGCGACAAAGGCGTTAAGCCATTTTTTGTCTGGCAGCCCAACATTTTTCATAAATACTACTCATACCCTGTAATGCAGGGCACGCGTTCAGATGTTGAAAGGTCATTACGCCGTTATTGCACAATGGGTAAATCGGCGAGTCCTTTATACCTATTTTGTGGAGGTGGGCTTGGAGGTAATCATGCCCTGTAATTCCTCGGAATAGCACGACAGAATCTTTTCTTGGAAGGCCGGCGGTATCTTATTTTCTAGCAGCGTTGCCCACTGCTTTTCAGCGGCCAGCTCTTTAACTCCGCGTGTGATTTTTCCTTTAAGTGGTTACCTATAACTCTTTTAGCCGAAGCAAAACAAATTGCGTAGTTGGGCTGATCACATTGACTCCCCTGTTTCGCAAGTTTATCGGCCGGCTCGTTCCCTAGTAAACCACAAAGTGTAGGAATCCATTGGCAAGCCATCTGATTCCCTTCTGTAAGAGCCTTTTCAAACATTTCTTGGCACGTTCTTACATCTGCGGAAATTCCACTTTGAGATCCCGTTACGGCTATTAACGCAGCTTGGGAGTCACTGAGAAACAATACTTTGTCCAATTTCTTTTCAACCATATATTTCAAAACCATCAGGATAGCCCGGATCTCCCCATCGAAATTTGATGCTCAAGTTCCAACAGGTTCTGAAAACTGGAAGTCGATACCATACACTTCAGCTCCCGCATTTTTAGTGGCACCTTCTGCTGAACCGTCAGTATAGATGTGGGTCCAAGGAGGAGATGGATAGCATTCTCCAAGCATTTCAAGGGCTAGAGCTCTTAACTTGGTCGCCCTGTTATCGCCTTTCTTAACGGGCTCCATGAGATGGAGACGTAACAATGGTGTTCTCCTTAATTTCCAGTACATCTAATTGTGCAGAGGCTCACTCCTGCCAAGGAATAAATTATATTTTTGGTGAATAGCATCCACTTGAGTTGAAAATTTCACCTGAGTTTTTAGGCTTGCGACTTCAGGTGGTCTATCTTTTTCCCAATAATGAATCCTCTATCTTGCTAGTCTCTCTTTCATATTTAGAGCTGCAATTTCTCGCCTAACTCTTAGGGGGTATATTTCCGATTGCAATTGCTAGCCGCGATAGGAGTGGAGTTTGGACCCCCTGTAATCTGTCTAAGCGCAACGTTTTGGACTTTTTCTAGCCGTTCTTGCACAGAATCCGAGGCATTAATAAGTAATTCATTGCCGTTCTATCTTTTTTCCTTTTTCTACAAGAGAGTCCACGAGTTAATTCCATCCCAGTCTGTTATCCAACTGCACTCCCAAATAGTTTGCCGCGTTGATTATCCGAAGTGTTTGTCCATTGTACCTTAAAGACACATTATGGCGCTTTTGTTAGAAGGAATTTTTTGTAGAGCCAGATCCAGTTCTTGAGGAGAAAATCGTTCGTTAACTAGACGGTCCTGATCCTTGGTGAGGCATGTGACTGGTGGTTGATAGTTGGATAGTTTTTGGTCTGAAATTACTGCTATTGCAACAGTACTTACAAAAGGATTTTGCAATATCCAAGTCATCTGTGAGCAGTTTATCTTTACTTTTAAACGGGTTATGTTTAGAGTCATTTTCATTATTTAACCGGTAAAGAAATTTGTGTGCCTTATGGGCATCCTTCCTGAAATCAAGTTTGCTAAGAAACTTTTGGTAGCTGGAGCGTTTAGACTGAATAATTTATTTTTTAAAAATAGCTGTTTTTTTTTTTTTAAATCCAAATTGTAGCAATTGTTGGCCGTTAGAAATGATCAGATGTATCTGTTAGTTGGCTGATCGGCCAGGTGGTATCATAAGAAAACACAAAAAAAATTTTTTAAGTGTTTTTTATTAATAACCCGACGTTTCGACAAACATTGTTTGTCATCTTCAGGGGCTATCTATAAAGAAAAAATGTAGCTTGCATTAACAGAACTAAAAAAATATGGCAATAGAACAATAACCAAAAACAAAACAAAAAATTCTAATGGAAAAATAACTAAAACAAATTACAAAGTTAAATACAGATATTCGTATAGAAAAATTATGGAAATGCTACAGACCTTAGAATCGGAAAATTATGCTCTACTTGTATGCTCTATTACTACATGTTCAATTGACTGTGGTTTTTATGAGTGTACTGCCAGTGAAAGGTTGGGAAAAAACCGGCGAAAGTGGTGGTGGTGATGGTGGGGGGGAAGTACCGTTAGGAATTGTTGGAGTGAAGGGACTAAGGAGCAGGACAAATATAACAAACATGTATATATATATATGTAGAATTTTTATTTTTTAATTAAAATTTTTTTAATAAATAAGGATTTTAAGCTAATTGGAATATGGATCGGATTAATGGGAATAGTTTGATGAATAGATACGAGGAAAAGGGAATTAGCAGGGGAAAGTATGTAGGGTGATGGAGCTAAGGGCTAGGGGGATGCAAATATGTCTACTTAATGGAGTGGAGGATGTTGTTGTAGAGTGATGAGATGACTTCTTTGTCTTTTTTGTGGTTTATGGGATTGGGTTGTAGATGGATATGTACTGATTCTGCTAAGAGGCGTTTTGTGTGATTAGGTTTTGTGGTCAAAATGGATGGGTTTTGCAGGTCAAAGGAATGATTTAGGGATAATGCATGTTTGGAAAGTGCTGTGCTGTCTATTTTTTTGGAGGTGATGTCATATTTGTGTTGTTTTAGTCTTTTGGGTAAGTATTGTGAGCTCTTTCCTTCATACGTGGCATTGCAAAGTGGTGTAGTGCATTTGATGTTGTATACGGTGTGGGTTTTGTTGAGTTTAGGGATAGGGTCTTTTAGTTTGGTATATAGTTTGGAAAGTTTATTAGTGGATAGTATACATTCCATCAACACCACGAATGTACCTATCCACAGATCTCTTATACACATCCACTCTCTCTCCCAAAAAATAAACAAATCCCTCAAAAAGCATATCCTATTACAGGCTTCACTATCACTAATAAACTTTCCAAACTATATACCAAACTAAAAGACCCTATCCCTAAACTCAACAAAACCCACACCGTATGCAACATCAAATGCACTACACCACTTTGTAATGCCACTTATGTAGGAGAGAGCTCACAATACTTACACAAAAGACTAAAACAACACAAATATGACATCACCTCCAAAAAAATAGACAGCACAGCACTTTCCACGTTTGTTATATTTGTCCTGCTCCTTAGTCCCTTCACTCCAACAATTCCTAACGGTACTCCCTCCCCCACCACCACTTTCTCCGGTTTTTTCCCAACCTTTCACTGGTAGTACACTCATAAAACCACAGTCATAATTGAACATGTAGTAATAGAGCATACAAATTTTCCGATTCTAAGGTCTGTAGCATTTCCATAATTTTTCTATACGAATATCTGTATTTAACTTTGTAATTTGTTTTAGTTATTTTTCCATTAGAATTTTTTGTTTTGTTTTTGGTTATTGTTCTATTGCCATATTTTTTTTAGTTCTGTTAATGCAAGCTAGATTTTTATGTATATTTTTTCTTTATAGATAGCCCCTGAAGATGACAAACAATGTTTGTCGAAACGTCGGGTTATTAATAAAAAACACTTAAAATTTTTTTTGTGTTTTCTTATGATACCCCCTGGCCGATCAGCCAACTAACAGATACATCTTTTTTTTTTTAACTAACATAATCCTCCGGTCTTTTAGTTCTTTCGGCAGTGGCTCAGCAGAATCTCTCTCTAGTTTTAGTTTTTGCAATTTATCATTCCAAAAAGGGCTGTATCGTTTCATTTTGTCTCTTGGGATAGTTTTTCCTGCAGCTTTTAGAATAGCTTTTTGGATTTTTCCTAGAGACTTACCCACATTTGAGCTCAAATCTATAGTCGGGGGGTGAAGTAGATCGCGTCCTCGTCGTGCCCCCTGGTAAGGCAAATTTTGCGGCTAAACGATCTGCGCTGTCGCCCAGCAGCCCAACAAACAAAAAAAAAAGGGGGAAAAAAAGGAAAAGAAAGTCAGGGGGGGAAAGCGACAATGAACCGGCCACAACCATATCGGCCTGCAAATGGCGTTTTTCAAGGCCCAGACAAAGCCCTGCTAAAGATTATATTCTGGAATGTGGGTGGCTTAAAAAACGATAAATTTTTAGAATTTAAGAAACTGATTTCAGACAATGATGTAGATGTTTTTGGAATTATGGAGGCGGGTGCAGCAACCTCCAACATGAAGTTTTATCAGACGCTTGGATATCAAACTTATCACCTCGGACGGGCTAGATCACATTCCTCTGGAATAATCGACGGGTGCAAAGGTTCTTTAATAGCTGATTTTAAGGTAAGGAAGCAGATGGAGACTGGCGACCTGTGCGAAGCAGTTGAATTAAATGTTTGGAAGGATCGATTCCACAAGAAAATGTTCTTTGTTTATAATCCTCCTCGGAATAAGCCAAACCTGACTTGACTCGAGGCAATCTGGGACTCAAATAGTGTACTATGTGGTGACCTTAATGCCCCTTCAACCCGTTGGGGCTACAGTGCCACTGACTGCATAGGTCAAATATGGGAAGATTTTGTCGACAACAACCCGGTCATATTTGCCGATAATACCAATCATAGCCCTCTTTCCTGTCGTACGCTGGCCACTCCTCGTACCCGGATGTGATCTTTGCGCATCCTGCTGTATCTAAAGGAATATACCATGATTTGATTAACGGCCCAAGAGAATTCCTGAAAAACAAATAATAAGATGGAATCTACACAAGCCTGACTTGATAAATTACACTAAAGACATTGATACAATAATTCTACGCATAAGAAAAAATTTGAAATAAAACATTAAAAAATCATTTTTGAAATTTTATTTTTCTTTACACTAGATTGTATGTACATACCTAATTTAAAAATACTATCGAGATTTTAGCAGCATAAGTTTTTCATTAATTTTAAGATTTTTTTTAATACTTTTGTGAATATTGTTTAATATTATTGTATAATAACTTTTTTTAATACTGTTTAATTTTATTATTACTATGTTAATCCTGATATTCATCATTCGCCAATAAGAAGTTAACTCAGTTATTTAATAACATAAGCCGGCTTTATCGCTTTTTAAACATTTTATTCAGTGTTTGTGCTTTATTATTATTATATCGGGTGCCTGGTGGCGTGGGACCTAGGCCTATATGACTTTTATCCCCCCGATGACCCCCATATCATCCCCTTAAATAGTCTTCCCCTGTAGCTTACAGGCCAGTCTACAATATCCCAAGATATCTTTTTACTCCAACTCACCCAGGCAAGCCTGCGAGAGTGGTACCCTCCGAAATACGCGAAACCTAGTACCAGTGAAACGGGGACACTGACATAAATAGTGATACACCGTTTCCTGACTCCGTCATCGCAATTCTGACAAATGGGACTAGACGTCCTCCCTATGTTAAACAAGTAACTAGACACCCAACTGTGCCCAGTCACTATCCCCACCAAGGTTCTCAGTCCTGTCCTACTAAGGGGCAGGAGGTACTCCGAAACTTCCTGCTTAATTCCTTTTATAAATCTTTTAGCTTGGAGGCACCCCTGCGTGTCCCTCCAGCATTTCTCCAAGACTCTCATCTCCCAAAGTCTAATCTGTTTGTCACGAAACTTCTTTGTGATGGCAAGGGCTGGTTCAGGACCACAAAATGGTGATGATGATTGCTCCCTAGCCAACTGATCCGTCCTCTCATTGCCCTCTATTCCCGCATGTCCGGGTATCCAATAGAGACGCATCTTACCCCTCCGAGCCAAGGCATTAAGCCTTCTTCTACATTCTGCCACTAGTTTCGAGCTCCACCATGGCTTACTCAAAGCCCTCAGTGTGGCCTGACTATCAGAGAAAATCGCATCTCTTTATCTCTCCCTGCCACTCCCCCACAAGGCGGCAGCATTCAATAATGCCCACCCCTCGGATTGGAAGACAGTGGCCAAACCACCCAAAGCCACCGAACTCCCTCTATCCAACTCCTGCAACCATGCTCCCGCTCCTGGCAGGCCAGTCCCCTCCTGCCTAGACCCATCTGAACAGCAGCGAATAATGCCGTTACCCGACTCCGTTGGCCTCGTGAGGTTATCATCCCCTATACTGCCAATGCTGATCTCATAATCCCTCTCAAAGCCCCATTTCTTGCTCGTCTCATCGAGTTTAGATAGCAGAAATCGGTTCACTCGCCAAATATCATCCTCGATCCTAGTGTGATCCCCCGAAAGGTTCTCACCCATTCTCCCATACACCTCATTCTGAGTATCCCTTCATTAGAGTGTGTGAACGGCACAATTCAAAAACAAGAAATTATAGGAAGTTCAAACTTAACATTCCGTTTGGGTATCACAAACGCACGTTTGGGCGTTACGTGCCAAAATTAATCAACCGGAAGTTCCACTTTATGCGCAGTAGAAGAGATTCTTTAAAAATGTATTTATTAACTAATTTCGAGAGTCAGTCTAGTAAAAAATGCATTAATTAGAAAATATTTCAAACAATAGTACGATAATTTTTTCTTTTAATTCCCTTATTTCCCATTTGTCACAACATTGCCCAAAAACGTTAAAGCCGTTAGAAGTACTATAAGTTATCTTGCTATTTACAACTAACATTTGTTAAGTCATTCATTGATAAAACAAATAACACTTGCAAATTTAAACGATTCTACGTTATAAAAATGCACTTCTTCTCATTCTTGTGAGACTTTAATTACATACATAATTTTATTTAATCAATTAACTTTTTCTGTTACATTATTTTAATGCTTGACATAGTGTTTAGTTTATTATAATGTATGTAATGCAGTACACAAAGTATTGAACGGCTGTTTGTGCTTGGCCCCGCTGAGGTGGAAAGCATTAGAGATAGCCAGCTTCATTTTGTGGTCATCAACCGGTTTCGGGCATTCGCCCATCATGAGGCGGGATGCTGCTCTCAGCAGCTCTTTTGGTTAGTTTGATAAACTGGCTTATTGCTGTAGCTACTGCAGATTTATATTGATATTGATTATGTCTATTATTTCCAATCGGCTTTGCGGAATTTAGTCGGTTTGCAGTCGGAAGAGTGGTATAGTTAATCATCCGCTCTAGAAGAAATAAAACTTCACCCGGTTCTGACGTCATCTCTAATGTTCTTCTCAAAAATATTCCGCGTAAAGGCATCGTATACCTAACTACCCTTTCAATAAGATGTTATCCCTTAGTTATTTCCCGCCGGCTTGGAAAACCTCTAAGTCATCCTCATCCGAAAACCCGGCAAACCTCCCATTCCCCATCTAGCTATCGACCGATTTCTTTACCTAGATCAGCAAATTCTTTGAGAAAATAATCCTTTGTGATTTACTTAACACCTATATTCTAATAACATACTAACTGACGAACAATTTGGCTTTAGACCCGGAACTTTTCCACAGAACTTCAACTGACAAGAATTATTGATGACATTACACGCAACTTTCACCTCAAAAAACACACGGGCATAGTTCTTCTTGTCATTGAAAATTCAAGACTTGATTCTGGTACTGTTTCGCACACTTCTCATCTTCCGTCTACAGAACACAACTTTCCTCTATACTTAATCAAACATATACATTCTTACCTCACTAACAGACTATGTGCATTTTAATACTGCCTTCTCTGATCTCTATTCAGTTCGGAATAATTCTAGATAGCAGACTTAACTTTACCACTCACCTGCAGGGCAAAGTTAATTCAGGAAGATCGCCATCAGACTACGCTACTCTCCCGTGACTCCAAAATGACTGTAAGTAAAAACTTCTACTCTACAAAACGTAATCAGGCCGATGTTGCTAAACGCTTCCTCTGCCTGTGGACGTAAACGAGCCTAACCTGTGATAACGAGAACAAATTCCTAAGACTCGCGACTGACTCACCACGCTACACCAAAGTTACCCACTTACACGGGACCATTCCCACAGAAACTGTACCCAACTGCATAAAAACTAGACTACTAAATCTTCTGACATCCTTATACTGCCACACAAACCCTCTATGCCGCGTAATTGCTAACTACGACAGAACAATTACATACAGACACAAGAGAATCAGAAGTATCCTTAATTACCCTTCCCCCTGAGCTGCTGGTTTTCCCTTCCTTTTTCCCTGCATTGTAAAAATCCCCAATAACAGTTCATCAATTTGATTTGTATTGAAGGGTATACTGTTTATACAATGGAACTTCAATGTCAATTGTAAACATGTATATAAAATTTGAATAATAAAATTGAACTGAACGGCAAAATAAACAATGGCGGTGGATTTCCGCCTAATTCCTTTTGCCTATTTTTTCAATGGAAATGAAAATTCTCAGTTTTTTCTTTATAGCTCATATTAAATATATAAAACAGTAAATATTATGTCAGAAATAACTTGATTTTTTGGATTTTTCCATAAAAGATTTTTATTGCACCATTTGATAATTTATAAAATACCTACGCAAAGAAAATTAGTAAAAAAATTCTAAACTTGATTTTTCATAGAAATAAGTAGCTATAAATAAATAACCAATCACAATGTAGAAGTGAAGGCGTCAAATGTGGGTGTGTAATTTATGCCAATCAGAGATTTAGAATCATTATGTTGACCACGTTTACATTTGAACCCTTCACTTCTACACTGTGATTGGCTAATTATTTCTAGGAAAAATCGAGTTTAGTATTTTTTTTTTTTTTTTATTATCTAAACCTGCATATTAACAATGCTCGATGTGCCTTTTAATTTACACTTCTACTGTTTCCATTTGTTATCCGTTTCACTTGTCTTTCAATAATATTACCTTCTTTTAGTATTATTTTTAAATCTGTAACCTCATCAAAAATTGCATCAATTACTCTTCTAGAAGGTACTATTTCATAAATTATTCTCCTCCTTTAATTAACACTGTCGGCATCATCTGTATGCAGACAACTTCCAGATCTAGTTATCCTTTTCCCGTCCGACTTACATGTTGCTACTTCAGTAAGATTTCAACCATATCAAGGATTGGGCAAAATGTGGGCAATAATCTGAAATTAAATTTACTAAAAACTAAAACCATGTATTAGCCGTAAATATTCCAACTGCTCCAGTTCAAAAACTCTTTGCACCTCCTTCAAACCCCTTTCTCGCCTTCTGACAATTGCTTTTCTTAAAACAGCAGTATCCTTCCTGTTTTGCACGCATTCTCTCTCTGGAAATCCCTACTCGTTTATTTCAGACATGCCTCTTTGCTAATTATCTTTAAATACCATTTTTTTTTTATCAACTTCTCCATCTCCAGCGCTCCGTTTAAATTACGTTAGCTTGTTTACGAGTTGAATTTTATACTTTTTTTTTATTTCCGAAATTCGTCTTAGGGAACTCAGGTTCAGCCAAATAAAGTATTTTTTCATTCCTTAAAAAAAAGTAGCCAAGGTGGTCTTAACATAACGAGAGAGGTTTTTATTTCTTTAATTAACAAACTTAAGATAAAATATTTAATTCAATTTCCAGAAAAAAAAATCCTAGTAATTTCATTTTACAATACAATATGAATCACATAATAAAATAAATATGTTTTCTGTGAATTTAAACGATTGTTATACAATTTGTTTAAAAAAAAAAAAATGAAAAAGAAAACAAAATACAGCCAAACCAAAAAAAAAAAACAGAAAATAAAGGAGAAGGAGTTTATTTTTCTAAATACATCAATTATAAACTACCATAATACATCGATTTCCAAAAAAATGAAATTGTTAAATGTTGGCTGTTTTTAAAAACATTAACCACATTATTGCAGAGGGGATGGGGAGCGAAGCAGCCATTAACAAAAATTTTAAATCGAGAAATAAATTTAGACAAAAAAAAATCCTTTCCCTTCTATAACTTGGAAATTTATCATACTTAATGTGGCACAAGATAATGAAGCTTCCTATTTTTTTTTTTTTTTTTAACAACACTCATGCAATTTAATAAAGAAGAGAAAATTAATAATTATGAATTTAATATTTGTATATTTATTATATATGTATATATAAAAATTTTGTAATAATAATAATAATAAAATAATAATCAGGCGTACCAAGTTCAATCAAACTAGCACAGACATACATCATCTCAACGTCACTTATTGCTAAAATATATTAACATTAAAACAATATCACACTTTTGACTTATAAAAAATTACTCCATTTAAAATACGACATAATACATTTTCTTTTAAAATGATGTATTTATTTATTTTTAATTTTTTATTGCATAAGGCAGATCTGTTTTGATGTCAATTTTTTTTTATTTAATAACTCTTTCGTAAATATGTGCGATATCGTTATTGAATGGGATCCATTCATAGTTAATACATAAACATTTATGCAGTTCCTTTTTTTTGTTTTTTTTGTTTTTTTTTTTTTTTTTTACTGAAATATCAAACAAACAAAAAATGGAAACCTTTTTTAAAAATTATTTAAACAAAAAAATAAACAATTACCATCTGGAATTAATTGAGAAATAAGTGAAAGATATATTTACATTATTCCGATTACACTTAAATAGTGTATGTAATGGAAATAAGAATAAAATGTTTTTTTTAATGCGTGCCAGTTTAAAATAAATAGTTTCTAGCGAGGGTTAAGATTCCTTTAATATTATTATTGCTTCAGTGCGATGGATAGGGTGGCCAATTGGTTAAATAAAAAATCAGCTGTTTTTCTCGAAATAATCACCGACGGATATGTATATTTATATATATATATATATATATATGTGCCACAATATGGGAGTTCTACTAAAACACCCAAGCCATGAAAAAAAAAAATATTTATATGCCACTTGTTCCTTTACTAGACTCGCTAAGAAAGGATCTTTAATAATGCCAGTCAAGCAGAATTAATCAGAAAACCATAATCGGCAACAAAATGAAGTAGGGAATAAGATGCCTAGACAGAGAGAAAACACCCAGAGGAAGCCCTAGGAATTAAAAGGCCTATAGGAAAGCCCTTTCATCCCTTTGAGATCAGTATTAGAAGGGTTTACTTTCTAATTCTAGTTGTAGAAAACCTACAAAACTTGTACGAAAGTAGAGATGCCAAACTGGTGCAGCATCATCTTCACAAAAGTGGATATTTAAGATTTTTTTGTTTTGTTTTTATTTTTTCTTCGCGGAATGTTATTGTTTCTTATATTTGAAAAAGGTTTCACTTGTATAGTCTATCGTCGACAGTTTGTGTTTAGCCAGAGCAATATATGAAATACTGACTTCCACTATAAGATTTATTCCTGGACGGACAAGATTAGTTAGGGAAGAATAGCATGATTTGGTCATGCAACTTAGTTATGACTGAATGCATAGATTCCATGATTAAAGCCGTATGATTTTTTTTTTTAAATAGAAAAACAGCTGATCCAAAAGGCTTTAGCCATCCGGTACATATGTATATATATTAAAGAATTTTCCAAGCTAGTATATTTATTTTACTAGAAAACTAGCCGTAATCAAATTTTTCTTTTTTTAAAAACAGAAGGAACTCTAAAAAGAAAACTTCTTAATGTAAATGTTAATGTGTACACAAATAAAAAAAATAATAATAATAGGAAATTAGCTGTTATTTTTATAATATATATACATTAGTAATACAATTATTATTATTTTTTTTTTTTAATTCTTTTCCACTTTGGTTTTATTTATTACTTCAATTTTGTTCATCAACCAACAAAACTCGATATTTTTTTTTTTTTTGAGGAACTAAAAACGAATTGAAAGAGGAGCGTGAAAAAATAAAAAAAAAACCAATTAAAAATGTGAAAATTGAGAGCATTAACAATATTGTGATAAACTTAAAGAAAAACAAAAAATCTTTATTTACAAATGACTTGAAAAAATAACTAGAAAGAAGAATAAATAAATAAATTGTTCAAGGGGTTACAAAAAAAATCTAAACTAAAAGATCCACACATAATTTCCCCTAAAAATTTGTACATGTAAATCCTATTTATAAAGTAGCACTCAATTTTTTTTTTTTTTACGGTTTCTTTATATTTTAAAATAAAAACAAGAATAAATTGTAGAAATAAAATAAGTTTCATTTATAAGAAAAAAAGAAACCTATGGGATCAGGTCACGAAAATCTATTAAAAAAAAGAAATGAGGATGAGCAAGGTATGAACAATACGATAATGTATGAAGAACGTGTTTCAAGAGGGAAAAAAATGACCAAATTTGAACGATGGATTCTTCAGTACAAAATTAGAAAAAGCCCACGTAGACGTTTATAATATAGGAGGAGAATTTCTATGCTATAATTTCGACAGGTTTTCGCCCTGTTATTATTTTTTTTTGGATTGAACTTTTTAAAAAAAATATCAGAATCAACCTTGTGAAGAAATATCAACAGAATAGTCTCGAAACCATCATAAAAAGTTTTTCTCTAATAGTTTAGGTTCAGACAAGCTTCAGTGAACTAAAATAGGTTTCAATATCTTTCTTTTTATTTATTATTTATTTATTTATTTATTACACTAGTTAATCGTCGAAATGTAAATCCGAAATCTAAAATTAGAAAAACATAAAGAAATAATCTTTAATTCTTGACAAATTTTATTTTATTTTTTTAAATAAAGGATATATACCTAATTAAATCTCTGGAAAAGCAGCAAAAGAAAGAAAACATTCCCGAACATTTGGAGCCTACTACTTTCCCAGAAATATTTCTGAACATGTTTCAGAGAACTTTTTCTTTTTTCTCTTGACTACAGGAAATCCATCTTTTAATGCGGATGTCGTTTAATTCCAAAACAGCTGAAATATTTAAAAGAGAATCAATATTACTAAAAGGGGATCAATGTATGATGAAAAGTTATGAACTGTTCTAAATACAGATAAAAAATAAAAAGTGATTCATAAACTTATGCCGATTTACTTACAGAAACAGGAAATAATTTAGTTAAGGTTAAGCTTTACTTTTCAACTTAGAAAAAAAGATTACAGACAAATACTTCTAATTATGTTAATTGAGTGCAAAGTTGTAAATAGGAGAGCAAGTGTACATTTTATTTAGATTTTAAATTCTTTAATTTATTTAAAGAGTTTACAAAAAAAAGTCAATAAATAAATTATGGATAGTAGATATTAATACAATTTATATGCCCAGTCTTGTGTGTTTACGTCACGTCGACGAGAAAATATTTAAGGTTAGAGGCAGCACTCTTTTTTTTTCTTTCTTGTTCTCTTATGAAAAGTGAGTGTTTGAAAAAATAGTAAAAAAAGGAAAACAAAGAATCTTGTTAGCTCAGTTATGTTCCGATTCTGAGCCACTTTCAACGTCTGTATTGTTTCCTTCTACTTCCTCTTCATCGTCAGGATGTTTTCTTTTACGACTCATTGCATCTATCACATCTTCTTTTGTTCGTTCTTTTCTGAACTCATAAACCAAAGGATATATAGTTTCTATTGCTTTCTGTACGTCCGCTACACTTGGGGCTATGAGAACAGAGATAAATATATTATAGCTTTTTTTAAAACAATACAATCCCTTATATTTTTAAATACTTCGATAAAATGAATAAAAACAAAAAACAATGAATTACTCATAGTTTTTTTTCAAATATTCATTTACCAATAAAGGTATAATGTTTCAGTTATTAATGTTCTCATTTCTATAAATATTTATTTGTATTATTTACTGGAAACAATGTACAAATACTGATCTGTTATCAGTAATTACTTAAAAGCGAATGTGTATATGACTTATAAAGCAAACTGTAGCTTATTACTTTCTCTTATTTTTAAACTAGTTTTGAATCAACCTTAAAAAATTACACTTTTTAATAATAATGGTTTATAATAATGGTATCAGAGACATTTTCCGTGGAAGCCTGCTTCATTTTTTGGTCATCACCGGTTTCGGAAAATACAAAATACAAAATTATTAGTGGTTAAATTATTAGTTTTTATTAGAAAATTATTAGTAGACGATGTTATCGTACAATATACTGAAAAAAAGAATTGAAGGAAAGCATAACAAGTTTTCCCTGAGTACTCGTCTAAATACATTTTCAAACAAAAGAGATAGATTTATACTGTATACAATTTAATGAAAAAAAGACACGAAAAAAAAATTGGAAATGTTTTTTGAGAAAAGTCACGAAAAAACTTACAGAACCATTATTCAAGATCTAGACGATTTTTTTTGACAGAAATCTGTTTGTTTGTGGAATACCCTACTATATCTGAGATTTTACCCTCATCCGATTCTGGTCTTTAATATTAATCTGATTTCCCTCCACCATCAGAGAGCCTGGGACATCATATTCGAATAGACACTTGGCTTTCACTTTTAAAATTTTCTGTATAACACTAATATAAAAATGATAAATCAGAAGACTCTAGATAATGAAGAAAAATCCGAAAAATGGGAGATTAAGAAAGAAAAAAAAACATGAGAAGACGGATACAAATCTCAATGTTATCCACCATTTCGGACCAACAGTATATATTCCTCTGGTGATTTAAGCTGAATATAAATATTTGATAGTCCGTAGATTTATCTTTAGTTGGATTTCCTCGTGTTTCTAAACAATATATCAAGCACTAACTTTCTGCAATTTCAGAAATATATATTCCCGGTGAAAACAATATCAAAAATTAACATACCTAGAAAGGTTTCTTTATTAAGTTTATTCTAAATAAATATATAACTAATGTAGTGTTTCTTTGCCAGAACATTTTCTTGTAAGTATTTTTCAAATCACCAAACAACACGATAAAATATGAATAAAAAAAATGTACTAACCAGTCACTGTGATACTGCCTGTAGAGAAAATTTTAAGTGTCGCTTTTGGATTCTTTAATTTATAGGTAACACCGGGATGAAGTTCTGGTTCATATCTAATGTACAGAACAGATATAAATTCCTAATTTTTATTTTTATCCTGATCGGTTGTTTAAATATTTATCACTCAAATTCTTGTAAAGAATGACAACAGAAAAAAAGAATTAACTTTTTAAATCATTAAAAAAAAATGAAATAAAATAATACTAACTCAGCTTCTCTATGCCTCTCTGAGAATAAAGTGATTTTGATGGCAAATGGCATACTACATGTACCGAGTACATTGACAACCCTGTAATTTGTAAAACGGGCATTAAAGCCCAGTTTTTGTAAAGTGCGAGCAAACCGTCTAGCTGCCACCCTAGAACTTTCTTCACTAGTCGCTCCTGTACATGTTACCTTTCCCGATGACCACATTGATGCTGTTGTATAAGGCCTGCGCAGCTTCATTGTTAACATCTGCAAAGTTCAATTGAACTTATTTCTCATAGTAAAATTTTAAATTATTAAAGCTAAATGTTCGAAAATATTCATAAAACACTTAATAAAATTCTTTCTAGATAAGTTATGTTTTGTAAAAAGAGATCTCACTCTTAAAGGACCACTAAGACGAAAAATTGGACAGCTAATCTAAACTAAGACTATGATAAATTTCAAGCCGATCTTTTATTTCCAAAAAACATGCTGAATCAATTAAAAATAAAGTTTAAAATAAAAAGACAAATTCCAAAAACTGATGACGATTCAGGCAAAATCTATTCAAGATAATTGTAACTGTATCAATACACTGAGTGCATAATAAGAATTTCATTTAATATAACTGAAGTGGTGTACTAAGGTAGGCCTCAGAAATCTAACAAATTCTGAAAGCCTTATATGGCATTTCGCAGTAAATGTCAATGATTATTTTAATATTAACAACCCAAACTAATTAATTTAAAAAAATCGTTTATCTCGAAATTTTTTTTTTAAAAAGGTGTTAACCAAACAGTGGAAAGATATTAAAGAAAAATTAATAGGTCTCTGGATTAAATAAAATTATTTGAAACACTTTTCGTTAATGTTACAATTATTCCTTAAATGATGAATGTTCCTAGAAGATTGTCAATAAATATTTGACCTATTTTCATTCACTGAAGCGGAATACTAGAATAATGGCTAGCATCTGCATATTCAGGGATTTTACATAATGTTGTATCAACTTTAGGTTACAAATGAAAAGAAATAACAAAAAAAATTTTTATAAACTTCAGTTGGAATTTCACTTTCTTCTATCCAGGTAACTGGTATCCTTGCTTCTTAATATATACGCCAATAGTGCACCCCTGGGCTATTACTTACCTACGTAAGTTTGTATACCTAAAGAAGTCATTTTCTCAAAACGAAGAAGGTAATGAGAACTTCAATATATTGAGATATAAAAATATTAGCATCAAAAGTACTATTTAGAAGAACAAAAGTATTGTATTTCAAGAAAAGAAAATTACTTTTAAGGATGAGATCTAGCGCATACAACTACAGCACTAAAGCTAATAATGATTCCTATAATTGATGAAAAGCACACAGCACTCTACTGATAAAAATTTGGTTGTATATACACTAGTCCATGGTGATGTGATGAATACCTATCAGCATTCAGGAAATACAAAAAATAAAAAAACAAACCCCTTGACTAACTTACAGGAACTAAAAGAAAAACAACGAAATGGATTTGTATAAAATGTATTCACTTACTCCATTCTCTCTGCGATATTCGACATGCCGACCTGTCAAGGCAATTTGCCGAAGGTTCAAATGGCACTTGACACTAAAACTACACACTACGTTGTTTATAACAATGTCAATTTCTGGTTCTTCAATATCTTGCACTTGCTCTTTAATACAATAATTATCAGTTTCTACTTGCGCTATTTCATGACCCACAGCACCACCGATTTTGTTCATTTCTAAGTGGGCAAGAGTTCCGTTTTGTAAGGGTTTCATTCCGCTCCCTTGTACTACTGCAGCCATTACCTACAACTCAAAAATAAATTGATAAAGAAACGAGAGCATGCATTTACGGCTGGCATCAAGTTTAATGAAAATGTGCCAATAATTATTCGTTTCCAAAGAAAAGTATTTATTAACTCTATTGGAAATATTATATTTTAAATTAACACAAACGTTTTAAAAATATTAATTTGGGGCTTGGTCAGCTAATCAGCTGTATACAAAGTACATGGGCAATCCGTAATGAAAATGAAAATGGTTATTTTTAGAAAAAAAATCTACTCACAAAATTCATTACGAATCATCAACAGGCATTATCTAAGTAGGGCCGGCTATTTAAGTTAAAATTTCACACATAACATCTTACAAAAGAAATTACAATGATCCAACGAAAATAGACGGGAACGGGACGAGCCAGCCACTAAAGCTCGCTCTGGTGAAGATCTACTTCTAAGGTTCTGATTTGATTCACGGCCACCGGGAATAGTGCTGCGATTTTAATTAATTAAATTTTCTTTTGCGCTTGTAATGTTTCAAGAAAATGATTTAAAAAATTATAAAATAAAAATTACAAACTAATACCAAAAAATCCAGAAGCTCTCCATACAAATAATAGAATATATTTCAAAATATTAGTTACCTTTAGCTGTACAAGATTAAGTATAGTATAATAATTATTAATTATTTTATTATTAAACACACTTTCACTTACTATAAATTAGTAATTTTACTTTATATTATAACTTGACTTTACTTTTTCTCAATCTGAATAAAAAAGAATTAAGTTCTTAAGTCATTAATGAACATGATATTTTTTCATGTGTTGCTGTTGAGGAGGTTTCGTAACATCAGTAGGTAACTCTAATTCAGGTTAGTTGTTGTAGTAAACATTGTATAACTTTCGTATAATGAAAATGTTTTTATTCTGTTATCAAAATATTCCGATTTTATTTGCATTGAGGCTTTGAATTAATATTATGTATAATTATAAAAAACTTTAGATGATAATGTCTGTTTACAAAATAATAAATGAAATAGAAATTTTAATTTCACCAAACAAGGGTAATTTGATTAATGTGAAATACTTTGTTTTTATTCTGTCAAAGAAAATTTGCTTTTGATGTTGATAAGGTATTTATTCTTCCATTCACTTTTCTTAATGGCAGGATCAACAAACCTTACAATAGAAGAAGCGTTTCTTAGCAGATTAAAGGAATTTTCTAATGTGGAAATTTTGGAGCAGTTGAAACTGTTGGAAGCAAATTTGTCTCAAAACAGTCCATTTCCCGATCAGCAATGGTATAATATTTTAAATAGTTCTTTGGATTGAACATTGTGAAGTATTAGATTATATTCCTTGTATTTAATTTTAACAACATTGATCATTTCTCACTGTCTTCTAATTTCAAAGGCTGAATCTGTTCTGTAGCGTTATTTTTTGTGGTTATTAATAAAGGAAAAGGATTGTGAGATTCTTTTTCAACAAATAAAAAAAAAACTTTAATTCTCGCCGAATATATTCGACAAATATATTGTCTTTTAAAAAACATAAAAAAAACTGTTAAGTAATCTTCAAAACATAAATTTAAAACTTATGCATAAATTTGGGAAATAAAAAGTTGAGAACACCAAGACAATAATGTTATTCTCTGTGTATTGAGGTGTTCTCAACTTTTTATTTCCCATATATATATATACATAAGTTTTAAATTTGTTATGTTTTGAAGATTATTTAACAGTTTTTTATGCCTTGAAAAAGACAATATATTTGTCGAAACGTTGGTAAGAATTTAAGATTTTTTATTTGTTATAAAGACCGAATCTCACAATCCTTTTCCTTCATATAAGAACGGTCGAGAAGAATCGGTTGTAGTTATTAATTTCAGAATTTATCTTTGACACTTATTTCTTCGCTTAAACATCAGATTGCGACAGTTCCATTTCAACTTTCTAAAGTGCCAAAGAAATAATTTAGTTTTGACCTCTTCTCATATTAGGTGGAGATTTTTATGTATATTAATGGAAAAGCTGTTGGAGCTGAAAAATTCTCTTATTTGTGCTGATGAAAAAGAAGCTTTGATAAGTGTAAATCAATCACAAACCATCAAGTCTAGCTTGCAGATATTAATTTCGTTTGGTATACTGGCTCACCTTTCTCCTGGAATAGGAATAAGATTGGATAAAAGATCTTCAGTAGACCTGAACTTACTTCCTGCCTCTAGTTCTCTACAGGTAAGTTGTTTACTGGTTTTGTTTACCAATTCACACTGGAGATTGCTAATTAAGTATATTCGAAGAAATAAATTGCTTCTTTCTCTTACTGAAATCCTAATGACAGATTGTATTAAAAAAAAAGATAGAACTATGAATAATGTAATTGAAGTAGCAAGTTTCAAAAAAGATCGTTAGTGCTTTTTTCGTGAGAATCACGCATTGAAAAAACTTCCGGCATTCGGACAGTGACAGTAATAATTTTGAGCTGCCAGTGATTCTTCATTTTTGAGATTCTTTGTTCACGCACAGCCACACAGGCCATTCGCAAAAAACTTTTGGAATCAAGGTACGTAAAAACATGTATTTTCGGTGAATACTCAATTTCGAAAATTTGAGAAAATCGTATTGTATCCAACTGAGAAGACAAGGGATTAGCTTAGGGATAGCGCGTTGGACTCTCACGCGGAGGTTCCTGGTTCGAGTCCAGTGCTTATATTTTTTCTTCCTAGGAGCCTTTACGGCTCACTGTTCGTTGATGGACGGGGTTGGTCTGTAGCGAGAGAACACCGTCCGGATGCCGGCAGTGTACTGAGAAGACCCCTGGCGCCAATGACCATCCATGTTGACCCACCTTAAATTAAGAAAAGAAAATCAAGTATTAAGCTACTATCATTACTGTTTCATTTTATATCTTGAACTATATTTCAGACTAAGCCGTAACATAAATACTTTGTTTGATCTTTATATAACAAATATCGTTTAACTAATTTTGGTTGGCCTTTGCTAATCTTAATAACATTCAACTTTTTACTTATTGCTGTAAAGGGAAATATTGCAATCGAATAAAATTATTGAAATTGAGTATCATGGGAATACATATTTTCAAATCCCAAAATTTTGTGTCAGTTTTATTTCACACATTTTTTACTTTGCCTTATTGCTAGTTAGACGATCGTGATATTTTTTCGAAATCGAGTTTTCACGGGAAATCCACGTTTTGAGGTACTCTGAGTTCAAAAAAATGGTTTTTAGAAATTGGTCTGGGCATTAGTCAAAAATTGAAAATCGCAGAAAGTTCAGACTTGATATTTAGTAGAAGTGCTAGAATGAGACCCCGCAATAAGATAAGGGGGAATAATATCAGTCTACCGGAAGTAACACTGTAGTGAAAGTATTTTTCAGTTGTGGTATTTTCGTGAATTTATCTCCAACGATTTTCTTTAAACTTGGCATATTAATTACACATATTTTAAAGAGCTAAAACTTTTATTTAAAACATTTCCTTGAGAAAATTTATTGAGGGGGTTTTGGGCGAGGTGTGAGGTAATGTTTTCTTCTAAAGTGTTATTTTAGTTCATTATATCATTCTATCATCTATATAATATTAATTACATGAAATTTGATGCCGAAATTCCTTATTTAGAGAAAATTGGTTCTCCGGAAGTGCAACTTTACGAACTTTTTTGCGACTTTCCCCATAAAGACACCAATGAATTTTATTAAACTTGTTATACTAACCATACATACAGGGACCTACCACTTTTGTTTGAATTAGTTTTCGGAGTAAATTCATTTAAGGGATTTTTGGTGGGAGGAGTAAAGTTATGCTTGGGTGTAGTGGACAAAGACCTTGCAGATGGGGGGGTCTGGGGCGCTAGGAAGTGTTCAAAGGCTGGCTTGCCTGAGCATGACGGGTGCCATGATGACTACCCCCACTGCGGCCTTGGAGGTCCTGTTAAATCTTCCACCACGGATATAATAACTACTAGATACGACTTCCAAAAACCCTTCAAAGTCTTAATGTTAGACAGAGGAGCATTGAAGGGCGGGCCGCCAATTACAGGCGAATCTATGTGGTACACGGACGGCTCTTAGATGGTGGAAGGAGTGGGAGCCGGTGTGTACGGGGCCCATCCGAGATGCAATATCTCGATGAGCCTGGGAAGACTAGCCACGGTTTTTCAGGCAGAGCTAGTCGCGATTATCACCTTCGCCGCTGAAATAAGAAGACGGGGAGAGCATAACTCCAGAGTCGCATTTATTCGGATAGCCAGGCTGCTCTGCGGGCAATTGATTCGTGGGAGATCAGCTCAAGGCTGGTGTGGGATTGCCTAGGTGCACTTAGGAAAATTAGTAGCTGTAATAAGGTCTTCCTGGTTTAGGTACGTGGGCATTCGGGTTAAAGAGGCAATGAAGCGGCAGACCGCCTGGCCCGGGAGGGTTCAATCGGAGCACTTATCGGGCCGGAGCCGTTCTGTGGCGTCTCAAGATGCTTTAGGAGTGCATTCATCAAGAATGGATGCAGGACCGATCAAGGGAATGGTGGGTCAAAACGCCAGGCCAAAGGCAGGTGAGAACGTTTATTCATAGCCACTCGCCCAAGCTAACTGCGGAATTAGTCCAATTAGGCCGGGTGGCCATAAGGCTAGCAGTTGGCGTTCTCACTGGCCATTGCAGACTTAACAAGCACATGCATCGCATGGGCCTGGCAACGGATAGCCTGTGTAGGTTTTGTCAGGAAGAAGAGGAAACGGCGCTGCACATGGAATGTCAGAGCGAGGGGCTGGTATGGCTAAGGTACCGCCTGTTTGGAAAAGAGAAGCTGGTGCCATCAAGCCTTAGCCGGGGCCCTCTTTCGGGCCTGTTAAGTCTACTAAGGCAAGCAGGACTCGAGAGGGTGCTCTGATGGCAGGTGCCCTAATTGACCACCCGGGAGCCCCCCCCAACTCCACAGTCCGATAAAGGACAGGACCGGGGAAGGGCCTCCAACTTGGGGGGTGCAACAATAGATCCATGGGGTGTCGCGGTGGCGCAGGCTGAAGAGCCAATCCCCCATTTAGAATCTAATCTAATCTAAAGTTATGCTTTTCTCAAAAAAGTAGGTTTTAAAAAATTCAGATTCTCCTATTCACGCATCTTGAAGACAATTAAACATCTAATAAGATTTGTATTTAGAACATAATAATCAATTATAACTATGTAAGGCACAGTAAGAGAAAGTAGTTTCATACAGATTTTTTTTTTCTATTTTTAATTAAAATACATTTATTATGATTCCTGGCCGGCCATTATGATTCCTGGAGTTAAGGCTTCATAATGAAGACCAATTCCTTATAATATTTGGTTCTAGTCCGATTAAAAATTAAAATCATTTAATCGGAAGTGAAACTTTACAGAAATATTTTTTTTTTGTTCAGATATTCGCGATTTTCTGGAGAACTTTTTCAACTGTTATTTTTATACTTGGTACACATATAGAACCAGTTATCTTTTTCTGGGGATGCTTGGGTGCTAGACTTTCGTCTAAAGTGTCAGTTCCGTTTATTGTATAGTTCCTTCAACATATATTAAGGAAGTACATATGTTGCAAAAATTCCGCGTTTGAAGAATATTTGTTAATTGTAAGATGAGAATAATGTACGAGAAAGTTGAGTTTATCTTTCACATCTTTTGTGAAATCTATAATTTAGCACATCGTTTCAACTCTTGATTATTAGTAAAGTTAATAATACTATTTAATATGTATAGAAAACATTCTGCTTGAATCTTGTCCTTCGGTGTATAATGTGTTTGAAAGAAGAAGAAACTTTGAGGAAATTGCTGTTTTCCACATACCTTGGTGATTGTCTCGCCGCAATTTTCCAGCTCCTGCTCGATACAGAGACGCTGAAGAGTGATCCATCTAACAAGTTATATCTCGAAGAGCAATTATCATATTTATTAGATAAAACTTCTCAACCAGTTCTAATAAAAGAGCTCATGCTGTTAAATGGAAATAAGGTGAGTCAGTTAAGTTTTTTATTTGTTAATTATTTTTATCTGTTATTATATAAAAACTGTTATTATTTATAATTATTTTAAGACAAACAATTTTATTCTTTTATTAAATAGTTTCATAAAATAAAATATCCTTAGACGGAAATATTGAGATTTTTATAAAATGCAAAGAATGTTCTGATCATCAGTTCCAAATTAAAATGCTACTTTTTACTCTTCCGAATCTTGGTAGTTTAGAATTAAGCGACTTTGTTGTACCTATCAAGAGAATAAGAAAAAAAAATCTCGATGATAAACCCACACGCCTTTCACTTAGCCCCCTTTTAATACAGTTATATATAAACTGACAAATTTTCTTATGTGCCTGTTCAAATTTTGCTCATTGTCTTAATAAATATACATGTGGGGTGAAAGTGCCAATCTACCAATTAGGCAGCTAGACAATGATTACATTGTAGAGAGCGCTAATAATATTGAACAAAATATATGAATTTTAACGTATAAGATTCCTCAGAACCACCTAAATACAACTTTTTCAGAAAAATATTACAAATAAAAATGATAGGTTTATATCTGTGCAGTTAGTATTCCAAGTTTAAAGAAAAATCACTGGAGGCAATTTTGAGAAAATAGATTCAGTAAGTCTCGCTTTCGGTTGATTGATTTTGTCCGAAACTTCGAGTCTGGTGCTGGTGGGGGTATTTAAACGCAATACCTACTTTGAGCTTTCTGTGATCTTTCGTTTTTGAGATATTTTGTTCACACTCACACACGGAGACTATTCGCTAAAAACAATTTGTTCATACTCATGGAGCCTCAAAACATGTATTTACGGTACAAACTATTTGAAAATAGGCGTTAAAAAAAAAATGTTTTAGGTTTTTGGCCTACATCATAGTAACATTTATTGGTGAATGGTCATTTTGTTTGTAATAATACAGTTTGAATTCGAAATTGATTACACACCGATAAAAAGATAACATCTCCCAAAAAAAGATCAAATTATAATTAATTGAAACGCATGATTTTTGACAATAATATTGAGGTTTGACTGTCTCCAAAAACGTTCGGCACTCATTCAGGGTTGAAATGCTCCATTCACCGCTACTGTACAAAATTAAAGCGTCATTAGGTCCAGATTATTACCCCCCTATAAAACATTTTCAATTTTAAAATCTCATAATCATTTTTCCAATTAAAAGTTGAATGTCGTAAGTCAATTTCATCTGGTACTCCCTTTGAAATAGTTTAAGAAAATAAATGAATTTTTCAATTTCCTCATTCGAAATCACAGCAGTTCTAAGTATTACCAAATGAACTGTTAATAGGAGTGCCCAGCAAAGTTAGCACGTGCTTTAAGAATGATAATGGTTGAGAGATTACAAAAGGATAATGGTGTTTTAGCAACAGCTAAAGCAATTCTAGATGTAGCTGGTGATCAAAATTCACCGAAACAATGGGCAACACTTTCACTAATAGCCAAACTTATTTCAACTCCTCATCAGAATCAAAAGCAAATGTACAGGGATAAAGTATATCCTCAGGTCTGTTTGTAGGTGACGATTTTAAAAATCTTAATAAGAAATATTTCTGAAATTAAGTTATTATTTATGCTTTTCGTTTCATATTATGTTTGATATGCATACAGGTATTTAAATTGTTGTCAACCAATGAAATGCAGTATGCACAAATTGCTGTATTATGCGTTCGCAGTTTACATGAAGCAGAGCCAGAAGTATGCCAAAGGTATTTCATTGATAAAATTTGCAAAGTATTAACAGTATCAAGTACAGAAGAAGAATTCAATTATTGTATAGAATCTCTTCATAATTGCATTGGAATACCATCATCCGAACAATGGTCGCTCCATCCTTCTTTATTCAAATGTATATATGTAGCAATATTCCGTTTGTATTGCTTTGTGTTTAACAGCGTTTCCCATATCAAAAGTAAAGTAAGGAATATTGTTTTATCCATTCTGTCCGAAGATATGTATTATGATAGTTTTGTTTTTGGTACTGTAAAAATAAAATTTAATTTTGGCGAAAATGGTGGTGTCTTTACTGAAATTAGGAACGAAGAAGAGTTAACACCTTGGGGAGATGCTACGGATATTTTATTGAATTTAGTAGAAGATAATGATGATTTAAAGGTGAAACTATTCAAAGCTGTTATATCTGCAATGAGTGGTTCTTTGGAAAAGAAAGCAGTAGGCGCCAGGGTTCTCTCTGAACTGTGTACAGAACCAGCTGTTTTAAAATGGATAGATGAGGAACCATTAAGTATTGTTAATTTTATTCAATCATTACTAGTAGATAATGTTGAAAATGAAATCATCTGTCTTGGACTGATGGTGCTTTCATTGATGTTGGACACTGAATCAAATAAGAAAGTTAGAGATTGGAGTGTGTTTGACGGACTTATAGAACCATTAAAATTATATAAGAATAAATCTGATAATGTTGAATTAAGAGTTTTAGCTGATGAGCTTTACTGTTTAATTCTTACAAGAGGTGTTATAAGTAAAGAAGCGTCAAAAGAACAGCAGAAAACTGTTAATTTGAAGAAAAAACAAATTGGGAGCTATGCCCAAGCCTTAATAGATGTAACTGATCCTTTACTTCCGATAAGAGCGCACGCTTTAAGAGAGCTTGGTAAGCTCATTCTTTCACGGGACCCTGAAACACATAAAAATAAGGATAAAATTTTATGTTTGCTTAAGGTATAATTATATTTATACTTTTATATTAAGTAATTGCTTTATTTGTAAACTAAAATGTTTAATTATTATTTTATCTTTAAAAGGAGAACTTGAAATGTGATGATTCCTATATTTATCTCAGTGCAGTAGAAAGTTTGGCAACTTTGGCTGGTACCTATCCAGATGATGTACTTATAACGCTTACCGATCAATTTGTTCATTGTAAAATACCAGAAACAAGACTTAAACTCGGTGAAGTCCTTATGAGAGTCATCAGGATTTTAGGTAAAAAAACAAAAACATACAAAAAAAAACAATACTCCTAGACACTTTGTCCTTTATTTTAATACAACGTTATTACTTGAAATTTTTTTTAACTAATTTCATTTACATATATAAGATTGTTTATATTATGTTTACTACTTTAGGTGAAATGGCAGCAGTATATAAAAATGAAATTATTAATGCATTATTATTTGGGTGTAGAGACTCTGATCATATAGTTAGAGCTTCAAGTTTATCAAGTTTGGGTGAATTATGCCGAATACTTTCTTTTAGAATACATGCCTTCATGATAGAGGTATTGTCGGTTACTCCTCTCTCGAATAGCTGGCCATAGTATCAATTATTAAGCAGATCTTGTTTTTACTTTCATCAAATGCTTATTGCAGATTTTTGAATGTATAAGAAGTATATTCGAAACCGACAAAGCTATGGAACCTAGGAGGGCTGCAGTTATGCTATTAACATTATTATTAAAAGGATTGGGTTCAGATGCGTTAAATGTAAGAATATATTTTCACCTAGTGGCCATAATTAAAAAACTCAAACAAATATTGTCTGTAATATTTAAAATATTTATTAACAGGTTTTGGAGCCAGTACTACTAAATATTTATAGATTATTAAAATTCATCTATAATTATGAAAAGGATGATATAACAAGACTTCATGCTCAGCTTGCAATAGACGAGTTGAATTCTAGCACTATAACCTTTCTCTGTCCTCGTCAGAATTTGGAAAAACATATATTTGTCTTACATCCGCCAACATGATGTTGTTTTTACAGTTTACATTTATTAATGTTGTAAATAAATATTTTTTGTTTTAATGTTTTTGTTGATATACCTTCAGTTAGTACCTAATGTCCAAATGTTTATTTGCCAAAATTAGCACAAGTAATAAAATTAGTTATTAAAGTCATATTAACAAATCCTCTCTTTGAGTTTGTTGGTGATTACAAATTGTTTTATTGCTAAATTTGAAATTAATTAATAAAATGCTGCTGATTTAGTTACAATTTAAGTAATAAGAAAAAGTATTAAAATGAGTTGGTAATGAATCAATGTTGCTTTTAAAGTAGAAGTTAATTATTTTATAATGCAAAATTTCTAATTTTTAATTTAAAAATTAATTCAATACCACCGGCTGTTATTGTTCATGAAGTGATGGCTGTGGAGGTTATAAAGTTAACCATACATCAACCTCCCTTACGAACGTAATTTACGGTTTTGTATTAATTTGCTTTAGTAAGAAATTTATTTGCCTTTTAATTTTGATAAAAAATAATGAAAAGATCACAAGTACTGTTTCAGCAGCATGTTGGACGTATGTTTCGTGCACATTGGAAATTACAAGGAAAAAAAGTATTAATTGACAATGGAGCATTAAAGGAACTTAAAATGAAAGGGATACCATACGAAGACGCTAATGAAGTAGTTCGAGAACATAAAACAGAAACCAAGTAAAATAGACAATTAGAATTTACTTAAAGTAAATTCCTTTTTATTTAAATATCTTAACTTTTTTTAAAATTTTCTTTCAAGATTTGAATTAGACAATTCTGAACATTTTCCACCGAAACCAATACAACTAGATGAAAATCATCCAGATTACCATAAAGAACCTTGTTTAAAATATTCTGATAATAACGTCCTTCTAGGAGGACTTGATCAGGCTAAAGTATTGACAAATTCATGTGAAATGGATTTAAATACTCTACCAGTTTTGAAGCATATAAAACGATCTCCTGACTTACCTCATGATAATTTAGTGCAAAGGTAAAAATACTGAAATCGTTCAAAGTAATAGTATTTCAGTTAGCCCCAGTTTATTTTACAACATAGTTGGTTACTATGCTTTTAGGTGCATAAAGTCTTCACTTCTTTATGATGCAACTCAAGAGAAACTTCCCAAAATAAAGGATCCTGAGAGACCAGCTTTCAATTTTGCTAGAGTGTATGGAATTACTGATAAAAGAAAAAAGTGAGTGTTATTTTATTGTAATTTGATTTTTTACAATTTTTTTGTGTCTTAGATTTGTAATTTATGAAATCTATGACTATGTACGTGAGTCAGAATTGGTATTAAGCATGATTTGTGACTACTTGTTTTTTAAGTAAAAATTGTGTTAGTTTTCTTTTAGGAAAAAGGTTAGTACAGTTATGTTCATCGTTGAGTCCCCAGCTTTTAGACCATCGTACACTTGTGCCAGGCCCAATTTGTTTTCAAGCTGGCCTTCAACGTAACGAAAAGCGTATTTTATTGTCCAATGTGGCTGATGTTCTAGTTACGTCCAAAAAAAAGATTAAGCCTATTATTGATTCTACCGTTACTCAAGATATGCCACTTCCTAATATATATCCTTTATCGCCTCATGTATCGCTTGAAGCTCATAATTTTTATCAATTCAAGGATATCTTTCGTATGTAGATTTAATATAGAGTATTTATTTTTATTGAAAATGTAAATGTATAATTATGGCCATTGATGATTTTTTGTTTGTATAGCAATAAATGAGAATTTTGAAAAGAGCAATGTTCATACTGTAGTCCTACATTTTAACAAAACAGAAGTTGCTAATTTATACGACATTGAAGTGACAGAATCTCAGTTTTTGGCAAGGTCTTTGATGAAATGTTATACATTTGCTTTAGCGCAGGCTAGGCATAACTATGGGGTATAGTATTTAAAATTATATTTTTTTAATATAAAGTATTTCATATTTCTTCTCTCTTGAATTTTCTGATTTATTTAAAAAACAAAAAACTTATTTTATAGGAAGATGTAGTAGATCTACCTGAGCCTATTGTTGTGCAGTGTGTTCAAATGGACAGTCAAATATTTCATTTCAGTATATTACAATTAAATACCACTGCTGGGCCAGAAGAAACCACTTTACATAATGCTTATTGGAATATACCTTCAATTTCATTGTATGATACTTGCGATTACATAGACGGCAAACCTGAATTTCAAGGATATAATCCACTTGTCTTTCAAACTTTAATTAGTTTTTTCCAGCATAGTTAATAGTTTTTTTTTTTAGTAATTGTAATGATTTTAGATAGTGATTGGAATGAATTATGGCCATTGCTTTGTAAATATGATTGTTTCCGTTATATTTTAAAAAATGTATAAACTGATCTGTAAGTCATGTGCATTTGAGAAGTGAATCAAAATTTAAACACCGCTTCAAACGTTTTTATCAGAGTGATTCACAAATATTGTAAAGTACAGCTATAGTTTTTGTGATGGAAGAATATCATTGGATAATGATCATAAAAAATGTTTTTTATATCATATACTATTAAGATGATGCATAAATATACGTCTTATAAATATGGTAGTCTTTTTTTTTTTTTATACCATTTATATAGATATATATCGCGAAGCTGAACAAAATAAATAAAAACTATCCGTTACTGATGTTATGTGTGATATATGCTATAATTTTTTCTTTGACAATTGAGATAAAAATGTTTAGAATATAATAAAATTTTCCAAGAAGTTACCCAAAATACTACAATAGTAATAAATGGAAGCCTGTATATGATCTGCCGGCCTCCAGACAGTGAGCCGTATTTTGATTTTTGTTTTGTTTAATAAATTAGAATATAAAAATACTTACTTTTCCAACCTAATTACTTCCCTCAAATATTTAAAAAAATATACGGATTCCAAAAACTTTTAAATGTAGATTGTTGTACGGTGTCGATGTCGTGGGCACCTCCATACATTGTTTCTCCATCAATTTTTTTGCTAGTTGTAATTTTTAGATTGGTGTCTTTTATTTATTATTTAGTTGTGATTCTATTTCTAAACACAATAATTGTATTAAACATGTGATGGTTCAATAAGAAACGAAACCGATTGCCAAAATGAAGAAACCGTGGCTCAACACATCCTGCGTATCATTTCTTTTCAGTTGATTACCAAAAAGTTAGATTTAGAGAATGTTGTAAGAGTTGAACAATACTGTCCAAGCTAAAATCTAGCTTTTTTGTCAAAAGTAGGCTTATGGACTACATGCAGTATCCCAATCTGTTCCAGTTTGGTTGACAAAATTCCTTTCCAAAGCCTTCACAAAATTATACTTTTTTGATGGACGATTTCTTTTCTTTTTTTTGGGACCTATATCGGGATTCATTGGGTTCCATAAAAGAACTCTCTCCAAGATCACTTTTAGTTGTTGTCCTTAGGAAGTGATGATTATTCCCTTTGCTTGGAAACTGCTAAAACAAATTAGGAACTTGTTTGGTACAAAGTTTCAATAAACCTTTTTTTTAAAAAAATTTATTTACACCATCATTACTTTAATCTAATACTTATAAAATATATATATTTATATATAAAAAGGAAAATGAGTAATCAGTCTTCCTTAATAAGAACATTATTCCGTTTATTAAATCTCACTTTAATATTCACTTGGTTCTCTAAGAACTGTTGACTAAATTAGTCTGCAGAGAACCTTAGAATCATTAGGATTCTGGATCTCCAATTCCCCTAAAATAGAGCTACTCCCTGGAGTAGATCTTCTCATAGAACTCCTTACATAAGTCAAATTTCCCAGAAGATTCATTTAACATGAGGAGTATTTACTTCAGTATTAGTAATACATTTTTTTTTTTTTTTTAAAGTAAACCTTATTTCATATGTTAATTTTTAAAATCACATTCTTTTTTTGGGGGGACATTTTAAAGAAAGAAATAAAAAAAACTGGTGGGAGAATCTATAGAGATTGTGGGCAAAAATCAGGCTTCTGAAGCTGTTTGGGTTTCAATAGTAATACAATTTTGTTCTGAATTTTCAGGCGTAAAAACGCCTGATTCTTTCATGACACTATTGCACACACCGTTCATCGCACGCTCTTCTTCATTCAGTTCACCATCACGTAGAGAATTTTCAAAGTTTTCATATACTGATGTTGATGATTCTTCTGTCAGTATTGATTCTGATTCTGAAAAAAATATATGTATATAAATGGCTTAAATCTCAGAAGTTTTACCAAAAAACTCATTCCCTACATAATTAATTCCCTTAAAACTTTAAATAACTGTAGCGAGAAACACTCACTCACTCTTACTGCACTTAACATTACGGAAGCGTAAACCTACTCCCTCAGAACCTGTCTAAACTCAATTTTCTTAGAAAAAAAATCTCAAAATTCCTTCGGTCCAATAGACCTCCGACTACGACTTATTCTCGACAAATTTAACTGTATCAGCCACGCATGCGAAAAAATAGGGACTGTAATTTTGCGAGAAACTTCGGCGTTCTGGCTTGTTCAGCTCTTTTTGCTATCTTTGTCCCCTATTCATCTTAAACATTGCTGGTCGACTATATATGCGGAATGCGTTCACGAATCGTGGTTTTTTAATTACCACGGATGAGGTCTAAGAAATGGATGGCTGCAATTCTATCAAACAGTTACACTTATCGTTAGCAGTAATCCATGCGGGTAGGAAAATTATTGCTACACTCCCTTGGGTTTGAGTTTGTAATTTAAAAGAATATAGTATGGTAACATAATATATCACGCGAATGCCCTTCGAAGGAATGGAAGAAAAGACATCCTGACAGTTTGAAGGGTAATATGTGGGGCTGCGGGCTGGGAGATAATAAATTTTGACGGTCCTAGTAGGATAAAAAGAACAGAAACATTTTTTTAAAGATTAATACATAAACTTTTAATAAACTTATGTAATTACCTGATCTACCTCTTGATGGAAAATACCACCAAATCGCTAGGGCAATTCCAACTATGCTAACAATGACTGCAATTATGGTCACTACTACCTGAGCTTCTGTTTCTTCTATAAAGTAATTTAAAGTTGTTTATATTAGCCATTCATTAATAGGATCATTTTCTTAAGATTTTCTCCCTATTTACCTGAAAATGCTCTTCCACTGTAGCTGTCTTGCTGTAAAGGCGAAGCATGAACATCATTTTCAGACATTTCTATCATTCCTGTGTCAACTTCACCTTGCGGCTCCACCGATCCATGGCTAGTATGAGGCAGGTTTAATCTAATAAATAAAAGTAATTTCTATATTCAACAGTATTAGTAATGAAAAATACAATTTGTAAAAAATAATTTCAGAATTTTAAATTTTAGGGGACAAAAAATATCATTTAAAAATTAACCTTACCCCGCTCGGACGGTAAGCGTCTCAGGATGGAATGTGCAAACCACTAGAAATCGTCTAGTACTATGAGTCAGAATTGGTAGATTTTCTTGTACAAGAATAAACGTTGCAACAGCGCTGCTGTTCATACTTGATCCGCATGTTCTGTGACTGATTCTCAGTACATAGGTATCCCGTGAACTATTAGCATCACCGTCTAAGCCACATTCAGGTCCAAAGGCTCCTTCAACAGCTATTCTTCCACTAAAATAAGGCCCAGTAGAGACTTCCACTTCGCTTGCTTCAGGTAAGCATAGTACCGCTCTAGCGGAGACTGAAATACAAAACATTATTATATTATTCATTTTTTACATCACTCATAAATACCACTGTAACAGAAATTATTGCTTCTGGTATTTTATCTGTCGTAGCATGCATATTGACATTGTTCCTGACCGGTTTCGAATTTTCATCCATTGTCAGAGCAACTTCACCAAGTTCGTGTAGAGAGTTCACTTCAACGTAATGTTTCTGTTACACTCACACTTGTTGGTTGTATATAAGTGGGGAGGTTATAAGGTTATGTTACTATGTGTGTGTGTGTGTGTGTTGTGTGTGGTGTGTGTGTGTGTTTTATATGACAAAGTGGAATTATTATAAATTATGATTAGACATTAGAAAACAGTGTAACATACTATTTATTTATTATACACCATTTTTTAATGTATAATCATAATTTATAATGATTCCACTTTTTCATAAAACACACACACATAGTAACATAACCTTATAACCTCCCCGCTTAACAAGTGTGAGTGTATAACAGAAACATTACGTTGAAGTGAACTCTCTACACGAACTTGGTGAATTTGCTCTGACGATGGATGAAAATCCTAAACCAGTCCGGAACAATATCAATATGCATGCTATGACGGATAAAATACCAGATGTTATTCAGCATTGCGGACCCACCCACATTTTCACAGAAATTATTGCTTTGATTATAGATTTTGTAAATTGAGCTTTCACCGGAAATAAATGTTTTAATGCGGACCAAATATTCTCTTTAGACGGCAGTGTTGAGATAGTCTGACATCACTACACCCCCCAGAATTCCTTAATACGAAAATGTTCCTGAAAAATGTTTCAAATAAAATTTGTATTCATTATACGTGTAGCTTAAATACCAAGTTTGAAGGAAATAGATAGAGCCGTTTTTGAGAAAATTTAGGCAAACTTAGAAATCTGATCAATAAAATGGTGTTGTCTGTAACGAGAGAACACTGTCAGGAGGCCGGCAGTGCACTGAGAAGGATCCGGGCGCCAATGATCATAGAAGTTGACGCTCATTAAATTAAAAAAAAAAAAAATCAGTAAAATGGTACTTCCGGTTGTCCGATTTTGAACTTTACACGATTTTCCGTGTTTTGAGTTATGCTGACTTAACATCAATTGAAGAAAATAAAAAAATCATCATTGGGAAACCCGATAGGAAGTTATCCTTGAACAGAACTTTGCTGAATGATTTTTCATTATTTTTGCTCAATTTTATGGAAAACTCGCTCTGATTTTGTTTAAAATTGAACATATCAGGTAACATATTATAATATATCTTCATTACAAATTTTTCCGGGACAATTCATTTAAGGGAATTTCTGAAGAAGGCTTTTCTAAATGCCATTCAGAATGATGTTCCACGGCTTTTATTGAGAAATTACACATTTAGTAAAAGTGGATGAGTGAATAGGGCTGGCAAGCATACGCAAGAGACGCAACCGCAAAGTGCTTCGCTCCCGGACTAACAAATAAACAAGGAATGTAGGAAACAAACTAACAAAAAGCATCATAATTATAATAAACAGTATTTTGTCTATGTTCTAAAAACGAAACCATATGTTTTGACAGTTTATTTAAGGATATTTTATCCATATACATTGTTATAGCAATAGGCATTGTTCATATTATAGCATGGTTTCTTTTAAACAATAATGCTCGTATAGTTATATATTTCTTTTTTAATTAAGGCGCGTCAACATCTATGGTCATTGGCGCCCGGAGCCTCCTCAGTACACTGTCGGCCTTTGGACAGTGTTCTCTCGTAATAGACAACACTGTCCATCACCGGAGATTGAGCTGTAGAGGTTCCAAAAAAAAATCTTAGGTCAGCACTGCTGGAATCGGACCCGGGACCTCCGCGTTAGTAGTTCAACGCGCTACTACTTAGCTATTATTACTAATAATATTTTCGACCCAGTTGTTGTGCGCGACTGCCGGGGTTTTACGATCCTCCGGGCTCTTTAGTACAGTAGACCGCACACCCTCACCAGAACACCATATAAAGCATGAACCTACACACGTACACTCATTTAAACACAAATAAATATAAATACATTCATACATAAATACACACACGCACACAAGGCAATATCATCACTCACCTTAGGGTTTCCGTCCCTGACTAGCCGCCCCGGATGGGGAAGCTGGCCTGGCAGCTTTAAGGAGGCAGCTCCTCCACTAGGCTAGGAGTCTATAGGCTAATCACCCATAACCGCGAATCACATAACGATTACGAAACCTCAAAAAGCAGAAGCCGGCCTGATTTTTCGGAGACGACCAAGCAGGAAAAAGGACTTGAACTTTGGATATTGGAATGTTTTATCTTTATATAGACCTGGAGCTCTTCAAATGCTCCCTAAAGAACTGGACAAGTATCGTGTGGACATAGCAGCTATCCAGGAAATCCGCTGGACTGGAGAAGGACTGTTAGAAAAAAAGCATCACACCATTTATTATAGTTGCCATAAAAACTATCATCAGTTCGGAACTATCATCATTGTTAACAAAAGAATGAGGGAGCAGGTGATTGACTTTGAACCAGTTAGTCCCAGAATATGACGGATACGGCTAAGAGGAAAGTTTTTCAACTTCAGCCTCATCCGCTGTCACCGCCCAACGGAAGTATCCGATGATGAGGAGAAAGACACATTTTACGATCTCTCGAAAGGGTGGTTGACAAATGCCCAAATCATGATGCCAAAATCATCCTTGGCGATTTCAATGCAAAAGTGGGAGAAGAAAATGTATACATACCTACAATAGGTACTCATAGCCTGCACAGCGAAACGAATGACAACGACATGAGAATGATACATTTCGCTGCCTCAAAAAACCTAGTAGTTGGAAGTACCCTCCTTCCGCAGAAAAAAATCCATAAGGCAACGTGGAGATCACCGGATGGAGTGACGCAAAATCAAATCGACCACATACTTATAAGTAACAGGCATAGATCGAGCCTGATGAATGTGCGGATATTTAGGGGTGCGAATGTGGACTCGGACCTATCTTGCAATCGCTAGAGTGAGAGCGAGAATAAGGAGCGTAAGTTCGACAAACAGCCGGAAAATTAGGAAGATTGATGTTTCAAAACTTATAGATGTGAAGATCCGAGAGAAATATCAACAACTATTTGGGGCATACATGGAAGTCATCTACTCCAGAAGATCTTGACAGCAGATGGGAAAAATTTTCCGATGCCCTGAATAAAGCTGCACAGAGCAGCCTTGGTTTTGAGGAAAAACCATCTAGGAATCCGTGGTTGGACGAGGAGTGTGAGAAAATCACTCAAGAAAAAATAAAGCATATAAACAGATGCTTCAAAGAAGATCAACCAGGGCATCCAGGGAGGAATACTGCGCCAAAGGCGAGAAGAAAAGAAAATCCACAGAAAGAAGAAAAGGCAATGGGAAAATAAAGAGCTGCAAGAAATCGAAAGATGCAGAAATGCTAACGAATCTAGAGCTTTCTTCCAGAAAATAAACAAAGGAAGAGCACCATTTAAGCAGAAAATTAGCGCCTGTCGACTCGAGAATGGCTTACTCGCTACCCAGAGAGAAGAAATCATGAACAGATTACTTCCGGCGCTTCTTTGATTCTGTGTCGCAGGGCAATTTTAACATATCCCGATTAGCGGGGGATGAAATTGAGCCTCCAGAAGAGGATGAGATTGAACGAGCAATCGAGAAAATGAAAAACAACAAAGTTCCTGGATGTGATAACCTTCCTCCAGAAATTTTTAAGCACGGAGGGCAGGAATTGCTGAAGGAGCTCCAAGAAATCATCCTCATTATCTAGTCTAGAGAAGAAATGCCACTACCGTGGAAGACGGCTATATCTGCCCAATTTATAAAAAGGAAGATCCATCAGTGTGGATTTCGGCGAGATAAATCCACTATAAATCAAATATTCTCCCTACGTATGATACTGGAGAAAGGGAGGGAATTCAATTTGCAACCCCACCATCTTTTCGTAGATTTCAAAGCAGCGTATGACAGCATCAATCGAGAAGAGCTGTATAAGGCCATGTTGGAAATGCGTATTCCGCCTAAACTTGTTCGTCTTGTTAGACTCACGTTGGAAGGAGCGCAGTGCGTTGTGCGTATAAAAGGGCACCACTCATCCAGCTTCAGCAAGCGCAAAGGTGTGATACAAGGAGACGCATTGGCATGTCTGTTGTTTAATCTGGCCTTCGAAAAGGTAGTGCGGGATTCTGGGATTCAGACAAGTGGAACGATATTCCATAAGTCTGTCCAGATAATTGCTTATGCTGACGACATCGACATCATCGGGAGATCGTTCGACTCCATGAAGAATGCATTTCTCGATATGGAAAGGGCGGCTAAGAAGCTAGGGCTGGAGGTGAACCAGGCAAAAACGAAATATATGCATGCTGGTGGAGCGAAAACCTTGGCTTTAGCGCAGTCTATAGCAATAGGCGATTATAGTTTTGTGCAAGTGGATAGGTTTTTGCTACTTAGGTTCGCTGATTACTGGAAGCAATAACGTGTCCGAAGAGATAAGAAATAGAGTGATGGCGGCTAATAAATGCTACTTCGGACTAAACCGCCATATAAAAAGCCGTCTTGTTTCTAGAAGCTCCTGTTGTACAAAACTCTGATCCGCACAATGCTCATCTATGGGTCTGAAACATGGGCAATCTCCAAAGTGACTAGAGAATCCTTTCGACATTTGAACGAAGAATTTTAAGAAGGATCTTCGGACCAGTTAGGGAGGCCCAAAGCTGGAGAAGAAGAACCAATATGGGATATTGAAAATGTATGGCGAGCCAGATGTAGTTAAAATAATTAGGCTCACTAGGCTGCGATGGGCAGGGCATGTTGCAAGGATGGCAGAATATGAGGTGCCTAGAAAGGTCCTGGAAGAAAGACTTGACCGCCCGAGAAGAGTGGACAGACCCAAACTGAGATGGGTTGATGGTATAGGAGAGATTTTCAAGAGTTTTGCTGAATGCGCGGAATAGGAAAGCAACTGATAAAAATGACTGGCGGAGGCGAATAGAGGAGGCCAAGGCTCAGTAATGGGCTGTAAAGCCAACAAGAAGAAGAAGAAGAAGATTTTCGAAATAGATGAATGGAAAGAATCTTTCATTTTTCATAATTTCATGTTTCCGAGTTCACATGGAGATAAATATTGCAAATTGAAAATTACACTTTTGATGGACCTTATTCAATCAGAAACAAAAATTTCCAAGTTTAAAATATTTCAGGGGATTACGTCTAAGTTTAGTTACAAGTGACATCAAGTGTTGTTTTTAAACCAAAAAGAATTTAATCAATTGAATTTCTGGGTAATTTCACTTTAAATCTCGTCATAAAAATTCATTATTTTGGAAAATTGTGTTGCGAATTTTCCAACCATCACCAGCATCATTACCCAAAATGTTTTATTGTATTGCACTAACATTCTTTTCTAATTTTATATGCAAGTTAAAGAATAGTCAAATCAATAATCATGTAATTCAGAATTATATGATTAATCATCGAATAATATGATTAATTATATAATTAAAGATAATATTATAATTCAGAAAAGTATTATTTTAAATTAAAATTTACAGTTTGAATACATAGTGATTTTCAAGAGGGCCGTACAGAATTACTGTTAGGACCATGTGCTTCCTAGAGCTGGCCTTACGTGTGTTACCTCTTATTAAACAAATATTTAAACCTACATACTTAAACCTAATAAACCAGGATAATAGCAAGAAAAAGTTTTACTAACATCCTTTAGTTGATACGATAATCGTATTATGAGATGGTTTATCCACAAGATATCTGGTCCTTCGAGATTCCATTGGTCGGACAATAAATGAATAATTAGTAGACATTCTCAAACCAGGTATTATGACCGAATAGGATAGCTCATCCCTTCCCTTATTATTCTCTTCAACATCACCACTTCCTTCCACAACCTATAAAAAAAAAGGAAAAAGTTTAGGATAAATAGATTGTATTTACACAGCCATTGATCATAAGTAAGCTGAATGCTGGATAATAAAGGAATTTTATTTGTTCTTACTAAGCGTCTTTTCTTGAATATTGCGATTTCGTATTGTATTCCATCGTTGGACTCTGATTCATGAAATTCGTGTAAGATGTTGACATCTACTTTCAAAGAAAGTTTCTGTCATACAGTACACTGTTTGCTTCAATCGCTCCGATTTGATAAACCAAACTCTGATTAGAGGAAATTCCCGAAACCGATCAGAATTAAAGAAAAGACACGACGTGAAGGATAAAAAAATCTCAGAAATTAGTAAGCTAGTTGTCCAATTTTTATTTTTCACTATTTGGCAACCATAATCAAATCTAACCCTGGATCATGCATATTGGATAAGTCGTGGGAATTTTAGACCAGTAAGGCAACTGTAAACAGACTCCAGTGTTTGCTTGGATAAATAAGTCAATTAGCCAGTAATATAAAACTAACCATAAATATCTCTTACTCTGAAGAGGAAATATTGTGAATGTAAGACATTTTATAAATACACATTCTGAGATCCCCTTGAGAAAGAAAAATTACATTTCTAGCTATTGATATGTGTGATTTTAACTTTACATTTAGTTTAGATATTCGGTGGAAATCCTGGAGAATGGTTTCAATCAAAATCTATCAACCAATAAGAGTGAGACGTTGCTGTTTTTTTACTTTCTCTTGTTCCCTACTAAGAGGTAGTATTACGATCGTGCCAGATTTTCGAAATTGAGTTTTCACCGAAAATACACATTTTGCGATCTCCTGAATACGAAAAAAATTAGCGAATGGTATATGTATTATATACATTGTAACATTACAGTTTTAAAGAAAATTTCTCGATTAAATTGTATTAATTAGAGTAAGAGAAAGTTATGTGAATGTTTCACACCAGATTTTTCTCACTAATGTCATTTCAATATAATGAACAGTTTTTCCACCTATATATAATATTAAGGCAATCTAGAAATTTGGCCAAAATTCCAAATTTTAAGTCAATTAGGCTTGTGAGAGTAAATTAGTCTTCGTTTCATACCAGATTTTACATTAATGAATTCAGTCTGTTCTGAGCTGTTGTTAGACCAGCAATTTAATTTTGTATCATAAAAAACAATCTGAAATTTGTATTATACCTTTAGTCCGCCAGTTCGTGTGGATTTTAGTTGTTGGTTTTTAGTAAGTTTTATCTGAATTTGATTCCATTATAAGATAGATATTTCTATTATACCCTCAGCAAAATTTAACAAGTCAAGGAAATTAGATTCCCTCTAGTACACAAAAAAAATCATTTCTCCGGAAAATGTTTCACATAAAAATGATAGGCTTCAATCAAAGCAATTAACATACCAAGTTGGAAGGATTTAATTAATGACACTTACAATGTTCTGAATTGACACTAAAAGAACTTGAAACGTTGCACTCTCCGAGAACCCCTGCCCAAAACTCGAATTTTCCTTGAAAAAACTGTTTTAAATATATGTACAGTATAATAATATTCGGTACAGTATAATATCAGTAATATTTGGTGATAATTTGTTCAAACGATAACCAAACTCTCTCACACACATACATGCATACAAAAGCGCGCACAGCATATCATGCGGTAAAAACATAATTTTTCGTAAACGAAAATTCTCATCAAAGCATCTATTTCCGGTGAAAATGTAATTCTGAAAGTTTTAAATGATCGATTGCAATACTTCCCATTTTATCCACAGTTAAAGAAAAATGAATTTTATATGATTTACCTTTGTCTTGCATCTATTAGGCCCCCAGGCTTGAAGTTCACAGTAATGTACCTGGAATCCATACACTGGGACTCCATATCTTGGATATTCCCATTTAAGAGTCACATGTCTGTAATCTCCATCTCCTCTTAATCCTCTTATTTCTATAACAAAGGCAATGAAAAAAAATCATTAAATCAAGAAAAAAAAATACTCAAGTTTGTATTTATTAAACTATGAAATAAAAAAATAATAATTTTTTGTGTGTAATTAATGAATTTCACTTAAGAATCTTTTCATGTTAATCTTTTTTTTAATTAAAAAGGCTTTTAATGAATTCTTTCTTTTTGTTTTGTTGATAAACATACGTTACCTAATATCCCCATTTTATTTTAGATATCTTTAATTTCCATTTAACAATAGATTATAATCAAGGCTAAAAATTAACACAAGAATTCTACCTTTCTCAATCTATTAATTTCAATATAACTAAATCATTTTAAATTACTAAAAAGGATGAACACTTAATGACTGATATTATTCACTTCAGCGCAAAAAAAATTCTCATATTAAGATTAAAATTAACAAAATAAATTGCCTGAGAACCTATTTTTATCAGAATAACACTAGAAGTTTACGGTCAATGAACGGGTTTGTATTTTGAATCATGTCTCTAGGCAAAAATATATTAAATGTTTTAAAATTGGGCTTGTTTTTATATAAAGAAACGTAAGTAATAGCGATAATTTGCGGAATATATTAAGATACAAAACATTTCATCACATAAGGAATGAACTAGAAATAAAAGGTATAATATGGAACGTTATTGATGATCAGTACAAATGTATGAAACTTCACTTTGCATCTAGCCTGGCTCTTCGGGAAGAACTTAAAAAAAGAGCACAGTTCTGGCAAATTCTCCCAGGAATGAAGCCAGCCAACGCCTACCTAGGCGGTTTTAACCAAAAGAGTTCTGAAGCCGTGCATCAATCTAAGTAATATAGGGTTCGTATGCTACCGGATTTTCTTATGGGGCATTGTAAACTCAGGTGTCACCACAAACAAGCTGGCCTAGAACACGATAGCACCTGCTGAAACAAATTTATTAACAATTATGATTCCAAGATTGAAAAATCTTTTTCTAACGCTCTCATTATGGTAAATTATTACATAATCATCATTTTGTGTTTTACTTAATTGATTTGAAGTAGGCTCCAAGGTTGTGATTTTCGCTAGTTAATAGTTTTATGCTTAGAAAAATATTTGAAAAATGATATCGATTATCTTTTCCATTGGAGAATTATTATAAATTTCGAAAGAATTGCTAAACATGTTACGCTCATTAGAAACTTCATCAGTAGGGTACATTCAAGGACATCTCTTAGGAAATACATATAAATTTCCTTCAGATTATAATATTTATATAGCCTTCTTCATTCACACAAATTTTTTTACATCATATTAATTAAATATGATGTTGCTGTTTTAGCTGACAAGAATTAATAATTAGCTAAATAAAATTATTATCTTAATATCTCTTCTTGGTAATTCTTTGTATTTTTTATTTGTTTTTATTTTTAGGTCATTAATTTATTTTCCGAATTTATTGTGAATAATATTTATTTTTGCATCCCTAAGAAATTTATAAAAGATTATATTGTAAATAATGTTTCATTCAGAGAATTTAAAGATCAAAACAAAAACTTGCATGCTATATGCGGAGTAGGCCATCTCGCTAATGTTTAGCAAGACCAGCTTGATAGCTTCACAATCTTAATTTACTTAAAAGAAATTTTAGAAAATGATCTGTTTTATTATTGTGAAATATATTGAATAGACAACTGCTTTACTGCTACGGCATTAAGTTAAGATTTTCTTACACTTAGAAAAACTTATTACGTACATAAATAAATATTAGTAATTTTTATTTCGAACACTTTTCTGAATTAATTTATTTATGGAAGGTTGTGGGGGTAATTGAATTGTCAGGCGTCCGTCCCTCTTTAAGACATTTCAGTATATAAGTTACGTTACTTCACCTGGTTGGATAAGGGAATTAAATATTTAATAAAATTGATAAAGTTTACTATTGAAGTATGTGAATTGCCTAAAGAGAAAGATATTCTAGCAATTTAATTACAGAAGTCAGTTAAATTGAGTAAAAACTGAAATCGGAAGGAAATTTGTCAATTACGTTTTATTATGTAAACTGCAGTAAGAGAAAGTCATGTGGGTATTTCACTAGGGGCTTTTTTTTTTGGTTCTGTTAGAAAACTTTTAAGTAACTTATAAGGGCAGAATTTATGCAAAATTAACTTGTTGTAAAAAAATTGCTAATTTGAATAAAATCGACTTACTTGATAAATATTATAACTATTTTTTAAGCAAAAGAAACTGACTGGAATGTTTTTACATCAGATATATTTTTTATGTTTTAGATAACAGTCACAAAGCTGATTATGGGTTTAAAATTCTTTACATTCTAACGGAACTGGAAAAAATTATATCTTCTTTGTACGTAAGTAAAGAGAGAGATTTCAACGGTCAGGATAATTTCTGATGATGCACTGAAGCGGGAGAACATGGTGTATCATTCAAGTAATTAAAGTAGTAATATATTACTATATACTTATCTAATTCTAATCGCATTAATGAGTTTTCTAATCAATCAGTTTTACTTTCTAGTTGCAAGCAGTTTGGCCAAAAGCTTATATAAATATATTATGATTCCTGGAAATAGTAAAATAGTGATAAATACTTGTGATTAAAAAATAACACGTGCGAAACACTCACATGACTTTCTCTTATTGCAGTTGATACAATAATAAAATTAACTTTTGAATTTTTTTTTTTCCAGATCTATTAATATAAATATTGAAGGGTGAGATTATATATTGATAGGCACGGCTCAAGAAGTCATTTCAATGTAGTTACATTGTAGTCCAGAAGACAGTGTTAATAGCATTGAAGGTACTCAAATAACGCTATAAATTCCACAGAAAACCCTAAAAATCAGATTTCAGAAAAAATCTATTAATTAAATAAAAGTTACAGAATTTTACCTGGGCAGTCCCAACATTAAAGTATAAAGAAAATCGTTGTAGCCGTTTACGGGAAAATCCCCCCTCCCACATTCTGTAAAGTCGCAGTTGCGATAAATCGATTTACTTCTAATTTGGAAAAGTCGCAGTTGCGATAAATCGATTTACTTCTAATTTGGAATTCTAGCAATATTTCCAAAGAGTATTAATTTTATATAGGTGATAGATAGTACCATGTATTATACTGAAATAATACTTTAGAGGAAAGCATAACATTTCCGGATAGGTAAATAGCATGTGAAGTTTACAGAAAATTGTTGAAACCCTTATCGAGTAAATCGCGAAACACTGAAGAATATAAATTCAGTAAAGTCGCACTTTCGGTTGAAGGAATGTGCCCAAAAACTTCGTGTTAGTATAAAATAGCAAGATCCAGTTTGAGTTTCCTACGTGTTTCGTATTTTGTGATATTTTGATCACTCCCAAACCACCAGTTCCTAAAAACATTTTTACTTTCTCTTACTCCGAATGAGAAATTTGAAAAATGAGATTTCACCGAAAATATATGTTTTGAGGTCACCTCATTATGAAAAAAAAAAAGAAGTTTTTTGGCGATTAGTCTGTTTGTATGTGAACAAAATATTTCAAAATCACAAAAATCACAGGAAACATGGTATTTCGTTTAGGTACCACCAGCGCATCTGATACAAAGGTTTCGGTCAAAATCCATCAACCGGAAGTGCGAAGTTACTGAATTCTTTTTTCAGTTTTTCGAGGGTTCTATCGAAAATAGCTCGAACGATTTTCTTCATCACTTTACTTGAATTTTTTTTCCAGAAAACTGTTTTGTGGGGATTCTGGGGGTATTTAATTCTATTTAATGTTATTTAGATAATATAATATAATTATAATAAAACGAAGTAAGAGGGAAACATTTTTACTTTCTCTTACTCCGCCTAAGAAATGTCGAAAATGAGATATGATATAAAATGCTCTAAACGCTTCCTTAAATGAATTTTCCCAGAGAAATGTATCAAATAATTTCTAAGTTGTAGCTCTTTGTATGTGTAGTCGATATATCCTACCTAAACCTATGCTACAACAGTCCAAAAAAGGACCAAGCTTGCCAGACGGCGATATATTAGAGGACATGTGGTAAGCACGCCGCAGTTCTGACCTTCGCTATCTAAGTGCGGAACCAACTGTAGCTTCCCATTTTTTCTCACGATGCTGGCTAACACCGACTTAGCCCTCACGAGAATCGAACCCTGAATTCTCGCGCCAAAGGCGAGTGCGCTAGCCACTAGACCAATGCGTGAAGTCCGTCTATATATATTAGGTTTAATAAAATTATTGGAGCTTATTATTCGAAAAAAATCGCAAAAAACTAAGAAATCCTCTACAATAAAGTGATACTTCCTTTACTTCGGTTGAGAAATTTGACAGATAACTTAATGTCGGTCATACCTAAAAAGTATATGACATTTGAACTTTCTTCGCTTTTTCATTTTTGAGCTAACAAACTATTTTCTAAAAACTACATTTTTGGTTTCAGAGATCTCGAAGCATGTATTTCAAGTGAAAACTCAATATCGAAAATTTGACACGATTACAATACTTCCTCTTACCAGGTAGTAAGAGAAAGTGAAAAAACTGCATATAAAATCATAACAAAATACATCTTTGAATGATTTAGTTAAACTTGTCACGTATATAATAAAATAATAATAATTATTAAGAAATAACCTCAACCAATTAATTCTGGCAAATTACTGGGTACGAGCAGAGTGAGAGCAGCACCGGGCACACAACTATCTATTGAATTTTTTTTTCTCTCTAAAATAGAGCTGGAAGCTTCTTTACTCTCTGAAACCGTTAGCTATATAATGGTTTTTTAATTTTGTTTCAAGCCATTTTTTAATATTTATAATTAACTAAATAAATTGTATGAGAATATGCTCTCTTTATATGAATTTATCCTTTATTTATTGTACTTTTATGAAGATGAATTTTTTTTCTTTAAATTACTTTTCTCTTTAAAAAAACGTTATGTTTTCTTTAAAGTTAATTATTGGAGGGAAAATACTGTGAACCGTTTATATTTGTCTGTTACTTCTAGTAAGGGCAAATACTCTGATCGTGTCAAATTTTTGAAATACATGTTTTGTTTGGTTCTCTAAGCGCCAAAAAATTATTATAGCGCGAATTTATTGAATTTCTTTATAGGGTTCATAGATAGAAACTATCACTTTTATTTGAAATTTTTTAGGAAAAAAATTAATTTTAGAGGAGTTTTGGGGTCTCTGTCAGTTTAAACAAGCTTCATTGGTATTGACAGAGGGCGCTCTATACAAGTCCGCTCAGGTATACAAATGTATCCATTAAACGCTTAAACAACTTTTTTTTTATAGCCAGCCTAATTAAACATTGTATGTATTACTTGGAACAAGTAAACGTCATGCGAGTGTTTCACACCAGATTTTTTCTGTAAATAACAGCATCATTCAAAAACAAAAAATCGCTGAAAAGTACAAATTTCAAATTCCGTTTGGGTTTTCGAGTCTAAAAAACGTCACCTTCAAATTAGTCACACAAAAGCTGGACTCCAATAGTTTATTTATTAACTAATAGCTGCATCGAAGCTCCAAGCCCACGCATTAACTCTCCTGCCATATTCATTACAATGTGCTGGCGAATGAACTTAACTTCCACAGATAATCTCTTCCTAGAAGCTGTGATAGGAGAAATTCGGAATAATAGCTGGAAACCTGAGCGTTTAACATAAGTCCACAAATAAACCTTGAAGAGTATGTAACAGTCAGTACAAGAACTTTAAGCAGTTAACAATTATCAACCTTGAGAGGTTCAAGGTAGAGCCACCACACTAGCTACCATTATGTAACACCAACCAAAGAGAAGCTCAGCAAAGAGAAGAGAAACAAAACCCAAAACCACTCTCTCGGACTGGAGTGGGGGAAGCTGTATAAATATAGCGACGGACAGTCCATAAAAAGGACAGTTGAAATCAGTTCAATACATCCTATCGCCACGTTTCATTTTCATATCACTCTACCTTAAACATTTCTCGATTGTAAAGTCCAGGCAGTCTGTGTCTCTTAATTAATATAACAGTTAACCAGTGTTAACTGTTCTTCTTATATCATAAACCAGACCTAAATTCTCTCCACCTAACACATCCATTATAATTAGAATAAGCAAGAGTACTAAATAGTGACCACACTCTTCAAGCGACTCCAACCGGCTACATCATTCTACAATCATCACTCTTTGCTCGGACACTCTTCTCTACATACTCAGAAAGACGTTATACATTTTATTTTAGTATAAGTTTATGAAGTTACTTGTGTGTTCATAAATCACAACCACGTTTCCCACAGTAGCAAAAACATACTTCTAGCGAATGATGTGTAGGTATATGGATGTGAACAAAATATGTCAAGCATGTTAAAGTCACAGGAAACTTCCGGGTTCCACTTATAAACATTTCTAACAAAAATTTATCAACTACTGGAAGTGCAACACTTTATGTACTATTTTTAAAGGAAAGCCGATTTTTGGAGCGATTTCTGAGAGGAGCCACAATGTTAAGCTTTTCTCTACAATAGCTTTTCAGTGTAATATAATATGATACTAGCACCTATATAATATCAATTTATCGGTAGCAGGCATATTTTTTATGTTCCTGACCGGTTTCTGATTTTCATCCATCGTCAGAGTAAGGCTAATCTAGTTCGTGTAGAGAGCTGACTTCAAATTAATGTTTCTGTTACACACTACACTTGTTGATTGTACGCGGGAGGTTAAAAAGTTATATTACTGTCCCTATAGTATCATAGACTTATAATCTTATATATTAGTCTATATATTAATAAGATAGTAACATCAGCACGTACCTCATTAGCCTTACTGACGATGGCCGAAAATTCCACTTGTTATCCAGATATTTAAGATATGTATTAAAAGCATTGGTGCAATTATCAAATGTTCAAAAATAATCAGTTTACCTAAAGTGCGAGTTTACAAATTAGGTTTCTGGGAGGTGAAGTAAACGAACTAAACGAAACTAAACGATCAACAGACTGAATAGCTGAATAACGAAGTTATGGCGCAGTGGGGGGGGGGATTAGGTTTCTGGGTTTTTGGATTTTTTTTTAATGGGTCCATCAATTGGAATGTTTATTGAACAGATACAAAACCTATCACTTTTATTACACAGATTTTTCGTGAATAAGTTTGATTTTTGTGGAGTTCTAGGGGGGCCGGGAGTTAGGATT